>JAALXH010000728.1:0-23495 GCA_012977735.1 Fusarium tanahbumbuense | reverse complement strand
AAAAGAGAAGGTATAATAGCGGGATTAAACCGCCTATGTTGGACGAACAGGGAATCGAACCCTGGACCACTCCCAGATTATTCAGATGAATTATGCTAAGGGAGTATTATACCACTAAACCATTCGCCCGAATTGGATATGAGTCTCGACGCTACCACTCGTCATAGAGCCACTGTAGATTGCCGCAGCCTTCTACTAACTTCGCAGGTCGTGCAATCACCGCTTGGCGAGTAATCACTCCACCTTCTGCGGTCATACCATTTTCACTACGGTCGAGTACATCTTCTCGCTATTAGCCCTCAACACAACGGCCATCATGAATGTCAAAAGCACGGTAAATTGCCAGCAGAGGAAGAGCAAAGGCGCACCGACAGTCACGTGCCCTCCAGGCAGACGCTTTCAGCCCATGCAATTTGCTTTGTCATATCTTACAAGGCTCGCCGAAACAACAAGACGCAATTGTCGGTCTTCTGATAATGGTCAATTTTGGCGTCTCTAGAGCATGCGATACATGCAAGAAGCGCCGTAAAAAGGTGCGCCACCTCATGCTTATCGCGTAATCACTAACGAAATCCTCCGCGCAGTGTGATGAGACTCGTCCAGTAAGAACTAGCGCTAGATTCAGATCCCCGACCGTTGAGGCTAACTGTGGGTTCTAAGGCTTGTCTTCGCTGCGTCAAGTCGAGACGACCATGCCCGGGTTACAGAGATGACTCTTCGTTGATGTTTCGGCATTATTCTGCAGCAATTACACCCACGGATACGCCAGCTTTGCAAAGATGGACTCCAAATACGGACCATATGCTCGAGTCAACTGCTGTCCATTTCTTCCTAGATGAGCTGGTAGTTCGTACACTTGATCGAAGCCAGTCACGGGGCTTCCTTGATGGCATGCATGGTACCTTTGCTACATCCGCTCCCGACTCTATGCTTATGTCTGCTGCCAAGGTAGCCGTTCTTGCATCACTAGCCAATCGCTATCGAAGAGACTCACTTTTCAGCATAGTCCGTAAGCAATACGGTCAGCTTCTGAAAGAATATGTGACATCTCTATCAATACCATCGGAAAGCTCATCGGTAGAGCAGTTCTTCACTGCTGTTCTCTTAGGGATCTACGAGGTCAGGCTGCGAGAGACTGATGGCGGACGTTTTGTTGACTGTTTCTAGCTTATGGCATGCAATAGTGCTTCACCTATTCGACACCGCATTCACGTGCAAGGACTCGGTTCCATTCTTCAAAGAGGAATCTCATCACCACCATCAACATCCAAGATTGGCATTCATCTTCCGGGAACATGGCTTGTGACCAAGGGCGCCATGGTAAGTCACCGCACTCTTTTCAGCATACAGGTAACTAACATATCACCCTCAGACTCTTACTCGAGGGGCTGGGATCTTGGGCTCTCCACTCGATGATAACCCTCAACGCTCTCTAGACCAGATCATGGTCAAGTTAACCCCTCTTACCTCGCGCTCTGAGCAGCTCTTGGCTGAACCCTCTCCATCAAGGGAAGCTCTTTTAGAGCTCTATCACGATCTAATAGAATTTACTGACGAGGTCGCGCATTGGGGCGATGACCAGCCTCTATCATGGGGTCCAGAGCTCGCTGGCTACGTTCTACAGGATGCACCAAAGAACTGCGATACGCCGTGGGTATGCTCTGGACCTGTAGAAAAGTACTTCGACAGTAAGCTTAGACACATGTGGCCCGCTTAGAATTCGATACTGACATACCCATAGTGTACGTTGCAACAGCCTGGAACTCGTGGCGCTCACTCTACATAGTCTGGCTCGACCAACTATATCACGTCTCCAATGCCCTCGGACGATTCGATCTCACTCCACAATTCATAACCAAAATGAACAACCTGATCATCGGTGTCAAAGCCTCCATCCCCTACTTCCTTTCTCGCAACGTTGAAGAGTACGTCCAACAAGTCAACGCTGGAAAGCATACTGTTCACTCGAATTACTTAAGCGGGGCACTTATGCTATTTCATCATATGTACAGCATCGGCAGATGTACGATTGTGGATGCAGAGACGAGGCAGTATTTGAGTGGCACACTGAGGTGGATTGGAAATGAGATGGGCATTGGGAATGCGGCTGTTCTGGCCGATTGCTTACAACCTAGCGAGCAAGGACCTTCGGTTATGCAGAGCTCGAAGATTTCTTTTATGGATGCCCTTGAAGGGTATTACTTAATTACAGCGAGCATGATGTCGGAATCTCGATGAGTCTGGATACGCGAATTGGAGGCGGGTGTTGACCTCCCCAGCAGGCTGCGAGTTAAAGATGAACTCGAGAAGAGCAACAGCGAGTATGACGAGTAATGAACACGATACAATAGATCATGATCCCATACAAAAGTCCCAATACCATAATACCTAGTCGAACTCAGATCAGTCGCCTAGGTAGTCTAATCTGTTTTCACCATGATGTCTCGCATCAACAAGACGTAGCAGCAATGAAAGCGTTAGGTGTTGAAGAATCCTGGCCAAGGAGTCTTTTGCTCCTGGACAGCAGTCATAAGTTTCATGCAAAGGACGGACAGCACGTGACTTTGCATCGCAAAATAGCAGTGCATGTTCCAGAAATGCTCTACCTTTCCAAGCGCGATCGAATTGGGCGCTAGAGATTTGACATTGGGTCGTTGACGTCAACCACTCTAGCAAATCGCATGCCTTGGTCTTTTATAAGAGTTTTCTTATAAAAGACACACAGAAAATGAAATCCCTTCGAGCTCGTCACGCGCTCAAGTCCCTCAGACAAACCACGATGACAGTGACAACAGTCCCTTCAACGCATCCCATCGCCCAGCGAGGTCCATTATCGCAGACACAAAACGCACAACTTCATCAGTCAAGCGATCTTCAATATCAGCGTCGCGAAGCTCACATACCAAAGTCATCGAACGAAAATGAGCCGCTGTACGTCCTCACGCTCTTCACGGATAAGAAGCACCATGAGTACATGACAGCCCTGCGAAGACAGTGGTTTCCACAGCATCTTCTCAAAGTCGACGCTCACGTTACGCTATTCCATGCTCTCCCAGGTTCAAAATTGGCTGAGATGAAGCAAGATATCAGTACGATCGCGGCCGGGACAAAGAAATTCCCCATCGTGGTTGATACAAAGGGTGTCTTCGAGATGGGCAAAGGCGTCGGGATCAATGTCTCAACATCGGGAGGTGGCCAGTACAAGCCCGGTAGGATACGAAGTGAGCTCAGGGAGAAATGGCAACCATTTCTAAGTAAACAGGATAACGGAAAGAACTGGAAGGCACACTATACTATTATGAACAAACAGGATGATCAGGAGGAGGTAAGGAAGTGTCTGGAGTATTTAAATGAGGGACATGCGAACCATGCCGGGACTGTGGAAGGCTTGAGTCTTTGGTTGTACGACAAAGGTCGGTGGAGACCTAATGAGGTGTGGAAATTCATGGATAACCCTACTCGGTCTCCCAAGAGCGCAGAATAGAAGATGGAGGATAGAGAGACATTTCAGAAAAGGTCAATCATAATAGCCCTTGCATACTGTAGAGAATAATGCCAATACATTGAACATGACTTTACATTGCTGTCTTGAAACAGATTGCCCGAAAAGTCGAAGACTACAATGTATCGTTTTGGGAAGGGTAGCGCAGTTGGATGAACTGGTCAACGCGTCGGTGCGCGGACAGGGACACAGAAATGAAGGCGACGCGCGAAATGGCAAGAAAAAAGGCTCGCGACAGAAAAGCGTTTTACGAGGTCTGGTATTTGCGATCATAGATAAAAAAAGAGTCGACAACGGCAGGATTCGAACCTACGCGTGCGAACACAATGCCTATGATGTCTCAGAAGAGATAGCAGGGCATCGCCTTAACCACTCGGCCACGTTGTCATACCTGCAAGCTTCAAAAATTGCATTATATACCCGACCGGCTGTACTTCATTGTATCTGCGTAAGGTCAAACATCGCGCCGGCGCAAGATGTTCACTGCTGAATATTCTTTGCATATATTTCGAACATGTATGACGATGAGATGCGTGAGTTTTGATAGTCGGTGCCGCCATACAGCGAACAGTGGTGATTTTGCGCAAGCTTCGCTGCAGGGGAGGAGATCTGAGTAACGCCTCTTCAGCAAAACTTACCGGCTGAGCACGATAGAACACCCAAACGGTGGTAATAAGAGATACGGGAGACAAAGTTGTAGGAAAATAAGAGGACAAAATAGTAGAGCTGTAATTAATTCTACAGCTCAGAAGAACCTGCCTCAGAGAACCTGTACACATCAAGATCGCAATTGAAGGTTCATGTCATAGGGTAGGCTTCCGAGTGAAGGGAGAAAAAACAGAAGATTGCAACGCTAGCCTAGTAGCTGCTTAGCAGATAAGACGTATTGGGTATGACGGTTAGAGTCTTATCTGTTAGCAAAGGACAGCCACCCCATTTTCTCAAGCCACCAGAAAAAAATCACTTCAACCAATTCGACTGATCATCACAATTGATGAAGCACCACTCTGCCGCCGGTCGCTCGCATCACAAGATCGTCTCAAGTTCAACAGCGCCCAATCAACTATCATCAGACAAAAATGCAAAAAGAGAATTGCCTGTAAGAACAGGCGGCTGGAACTCTCCCGCCGGGAATTGAACCCGGGTCTCAAGCGTGACAAGCTTGCATACTGACCACTATACTACGGAAGATGATAACTGTTGAGGCAGTTACTGTAGCGGAGTTCGATGTCACGTGTAATGCTATACTGGTATATCAGGGACACACAGTAGAGTGGTGTTGATGTTTTTGCACGGTCTTTGGGTGTTTCCTGCATGGCTGTTGGTTAAACTTTTTAGCGAGGCCAATTTCTCAGTGCGGGCTGTAAGCAATGCGACCTGCACCGTGCATGGCGACCCTGAACCTGGCCGTCAGCACCAATGATGCAGTGCTACGCCGGATGAATTATTTACTGTTTTGCGTTTCATGCTCTACTCCGTCTGTTTTCGTAGCAGGCATCAATTCCATCGAGTAAACTTACGAACACAGTATTCTGCACCAACCCTTCAGTTGATGTAACTCTGCAGATCGAGGCTGTGTTTCACCGACAAGAATAACCTCTCCCAGGTCAGTGGCTCAGTGTTTATCGGTGAGTTGGTGGTACAAGGCTATGCCATGTTCCCCCGCTGAGCTGTCCCAAAACAATAATCCTTCGCTGCATGCATGACAGTCGACCGCCTCAATTGAAGGTAGTGTTTATTTACGGTCTTATTTTTGGGTCTCCATCTCTTGTGCGCTGTCTCTCAATATTTACGGATACACTGCATTTCAGCCAACTTTTGCATTAACAGCCACAGCCATTGCCGGCTTACCATTCGTTGCTATCCTTGGGCTTGTGCGATGCCAAGAAGCACGGATTGCAGACAAGGTTTTGAGCTGACGTCTTGGGCGGATTCGCTGCACGGTTGATCTTCATCTTAGAGAGGTTGGGGTTTGGGAATAAATGATCTCGGTTGCCCGCCTCCTTGGTTCTGGTTCAGAGTTTACACAACCTTATCAGCCATCTAACTCTAATCATTTACTCTAATTACAGACTTCATACCTACATTCACAATGCCTTCCATCGCAAACACCTTCCTCACTCTGGCCTCCCTTCTGGCCATCTCCAGCGCTGCACCCGCTGTTGTGCCCCGCGCCAGCAGCTGCCCCTCCACTGGCAAAGCTCGCGTTGAGCCCTCCGCCCTATACAACGTCTACCCCAGCGCCCCCAACGTCGCAAAGAAGTCACCTGGCTTCCACATCGAGACCTACAACAATGCTTCACAAGTCGAGCAGCTCCTCGTCTTCAGCGATATCCCCGCCGAAGCCAAGTCTTGCAGCGTCGGCTGGGCTCAGGGCGAGCGACCCGAGCGCATCTTCATCGTCAAGGGCAGCGATGGATTGACCTCTGTCAAGCAGCTGTCTGGCTTCCCCGATGCCAAGAACGTCAACTACAACACCGCCAAGGAGTTCGATACGATCGATGAGTCTGTCGGTGCTGCCGACTTCACCAACTGGGACGATCTTCCCGCGCAGGGACATATCATCGGAAGCATTGACTGCAAGAGCTCCATCTACCTCAAGGCTGCTCTACGAAACCCCGATGGCAACACCAAGGTCTTCCTCGAGCAGAACAGCAAGAATGGCTTGTACATTGAGTACAGCTGCTAAGATGCACGTCACTTGCATACAAACACTTTACTTCTCAGTACATATTTAATTACAAGGACAAGGGGTTATTTTTTGGACGAGGTACATCTGGGACGGGATGGATGGATGGAAACATAGAGGATGGCCAGCCTTGGCCTACGACACGACATGAAGCACCATGACATAGAATTAATTGAACGAGCTCTTGAAAGCCTTGAATTTTTGATCAACAGCGATCGCCTGTGTTTATTTATTTACCTGAAACAAGATCGCCATTGATTGACGGTCATGTCTTGTGCGGCAGAGATGCAACTGGTGGAAATGCTGAGCTGGAGAGGAGCTCGGATTGCCACCCACTAGTAGTGATGTCATGGCAACAGTTGCTAATCAATTTGACTTTCTAGAATTGTACCAGAATTGTGCAAAGGATGCGCTTAGAATCGCCGACTCGTGCATTGATGTCCATGACTTTTCTTAAGGTTATCGTAGCCTAATCTGGAGGAGGGTAGGGGGAGGTTGTAGTCAGGCCCTGGAGCCTCGAATCTCAATAAGCAGTGCAAAGAACTTCAGCTTCTACGACATCAATGTCTTGATCAATTGATGGTAACTGCACGATTGGTCTGCATGCTTGCATGTTTAATCCACGTCGCTCGATTTGCTTTTTCTTCTTTCCGATAATAGCCCGCTCATGCAAGGCGTAGACTGGCTGTCATTGTCGACCGTGAATCGTACGACACATCGTAAGCTTGTCAGTGTCAGGGAAAATGTCAACAAATCTCACACGGTCATGGCAGAGCTGGATCAACCTTGGCAATGAGTCTTCATCATTTGGCATCATTTCGACATTTGTTTTTAACTAAAACCTCTGTCATATTGTAAATAATTAAGCTGTATAATGAATTGGTGATCATTCCCCGGGTCAAGTTCACAGCATTTTGCGGTTATTCCCGAGATTGGTAAAGCGGTGGACCACCATCTCAAAAAAGGGATAAACTCGCCCCCACTGATTCTCCTTTTGTCAGATTCTCATTGGCCTGTAGCTCTCCTTCCCCAGTGTAAACTTAGGGGTAAAGTATCTTTTTCTCTGTCCCTCACTTCAGGGTCCTCCTCTTGCTCTGCTCTGCTCTGTCTGTCCAACATCAAAACTCAACCTTGAAGCTGGCTGGACCCTGACTACGCTAGCCAATAGCCCCTCATCCCTTTCTCATCCCTCACCATCTTACTTGTCGAACTCTCGACACAGATCTGCCGAGGACACGTTCAGCAAACATGGCGGAACATCTCGTCTTCCACCCACAGCTCACAAAAGCCGATGCGCTGATCCTCGAGGGCTTGCGCCAAGACATCAACGAGTACAAGCCCGGTCAAGATGCCCAAGCTGCCCCCAAAGGTGCGTACAGTAGCAGCCTGTCTCAGTAAAAATAGTAGCTAACGCAGCCAACAGCCCGCGATGAGGATCTACTGCGCCATCTGCAAGCCATGAATGACCCCAAGGACGCGCACTTTGAGGAGAGCATCACCAGTTCTTGGGACTTTGATCAGATCAAGTTGCCACTTTTCCTCGAGAAGCTGGTGCTGCGACCATACGTGCGCATCGCCAAGTCTATTGTCCGTGTCGACACAGATGTGATTATGCTCACGCATCTTTTGCTGTACTTCTCAACGTCGTTACCTAGCGCTATTATGCTGTACCGCAATTTCTCGTGGATTCATGGTATTCTGCATTTTGTTATGCAGTTCACATACATGGGCTCATATACGCTTCTGATGCACCAGCATATCCATATGCGCGGTGTTCTCAACAAGCGTTTTGCTCTGTTTGATAGCTTGTTTCCTTACATCACTGACCCTCTGATGGGACACACTTG
The DNA here is from genome assembly GCA_012977735.1 of Fusarium tanahbumbuense. Classification (NCBI taxonomy): domain Eukaryota; kingdom Fungi; phylum Ascomycota; class Sordariomycetes; order Hypocreales; family Nectriaceae; genus Fusarium; species Fusarium tanahbumbuense. The sequence continues at coordinate 15,457 of JAALXH010000728.1, read as the reverse complement.
GAACTCATACTTCTACCACCATGTCAAGCATCACCATGTCGAAGGCAACGGACCCAACGATCTCTCATCGACAATCCGATACCAGCGTGACAGTCTGCCTCACTTGCTGCACTACATCGGCAAGTTCCTCTTCTTCGTTTGGGCTGAACTTCCGCTGTACTTTATCCGAAATGGAAAGACCATGACTGGACTCAAGGCCATGTTCTGGGAGCTTTCCAACTACGCTTTCCTCACGACTATGTTCTGCTTGAACCGAAATGCTACGATTTGTGTATTCCTCATGCCGCTCGGACTTATGAGATTGGGTATGATGATGGGCAACTGGGGTCAGCACGCCTTTGTGGATGAGAATGAGCCTGACTCTGATTACCGCTCGAGCATCACTGTTATTGATGTCATGGTACGTTCCGACCCCGATCTCACTTGAAAACAGATACTGACTATACACAGAGCAACCGTCAATGCTACAACGACGGCTACCACACCTCTCACCATCTCAACCCCCGTCGCCACTGGCGCGAGCACCCCGTGCATTTCCAAAAGTCCAAGCACACTTACGCCAAAGAGCACGCCATTGTCTTCCACGACATCGACTACTTTATGATCACTGTTAGACTTATGATGAAGGATTACAAGACACTCGCCAAGTGCCTTGTGCCCATTGGCGACCAGATTGGATTGACGTTGGATGAGCGGGCTGCTATGTTGAAGAGGACTACGCGACGATTTACCGAGGAGGAGATCCAGAAGAAGTTCAAGAAGCAGTAGACGGGAGTTTGTATGAAGATAAAAGCATGTGTTTTAGAGCAGGCGGATAGACTGTTGTTTGGATAGACAAATGCATACAAGGGATTTTTTCGTTAATTTGATCTTTGTTCGAAATCTACGAGTCTTAACAATGGCCGAAGTAGTGGTAATAACTGTTATGACGAGCATGCATATGCGAGATCGTATGTCTACTCCACTGGACGTCATCGCCACATCATCACTTCACCCAACAATCGCCGCTTCTCCCGCAGACTCAATCCTCCCAACTACCAAAATGGCATCAACTCAATACCTACGTCGAAGCACCGAGTCCCTTGCCCACGATGTGATCACCCTCCTCAAACAAACCCAGTCAACAGTGGCCGTCGCCGAGTCCCTAACCGGCGGCAGCATAATGGCCGCCCTTACCTCCATCTCCGGCTCCAGCAGTGTCTTCCGCGGCGGCGTAGTCTCCTACGACACCGGCCTCAAGACCAGCATTCTCAAAGTCGACAAAGACGTCATTTCTCAGCATGGGGTCGTTCACGAAGAAGTCGCGCGGCAGATGGCGACTGGGATACGAGACATTACTGCGCTGGACACGCCTACTACCTGGGGAGTTAGTACGACAGGTGTCGCCGGGCCGGAACCGCAAGATGGGAAACCTGCTGGGACGGTGTTTATTGGGATTTCGGGCGGCGGGCGCGACAGAGCTCTGGGGCCGTTTCGGTTTGAAGGCGGACGGGATGACATTCGGAGGGAGACGATTCTTGAGGCTTTGGAGCAGTTTAAGAAGTTACTCAATGATAGAACAACGGACTCTTCTTAACTGAGAGTGATGAGAATTTCGGGTTACGGATACATGGGGGCTAGATACGTTGGTTGGATGTCGATGAAGACAAGAACACTTTTGATCTACCACTCTACACGAATAGTTCATTAAGCTTGTCATAAGGTTCTCAAGTAAGTATCCGATATGATGACTTTGACATATGTGTTCCTGGTTGGAGGTTAGTTAATTGGTCGGAATGCCGTCAGCTTACACCCCGGACTTTGGAAAATCGAGATTGTCCGATTCTCAGAATCTGGAGTTAGCAAAGCCTAATTGCGCGCAGAATAGTCGTTACTAATATTCCATTTGTCATCAAGCAGATCTGCAAGGATACTGCCATATTATTTGCTCAGGTTTCTTGGGGTTTCGCAAATGCTACAGCGGATATAAGCCACAGCGCAGACATGCAGATGCAAAGAGCTTATGTCATGATGGATATATCGGATTTAGAAGTCACATCGAGAAGAATACTTACCAGTGACTCTATATCACTGGAAAGCGAATATCACAAGAGTAGGATGGATCTTTATAAGCTTTTCGTATAAGACGTTGTTTATCTTCCAGTGTTGCATCCAATCTTAGCAACCGAAGCCAGCGTCTTACCAAACGGCAACTCGACAAGCTATCATGATGCAGCTCAAGCAATTTGTTCTCATGCTGGTTCCGCTAGTAGTGAAAGCGAGCCCGACTTTTAGACACGACGAAGTCGCCTCGCTAGCTGTGAACACTAGCTCTGGTATCTTTGCTCCATACTTCTCTAAAGACCAACCTCAAGTCGCATCCTTCCTCGACATTCCGTACGCAGAAACACCAACCGGAAACCTCAGATTCGCGCCACCAGTAACGAAGCACTACCCTGGTGATGAAGCGATCCACGCCACGAAACTCCCTGCTGGATGTATCCAATATGTCGTGCCTTTACTAAGAGGAGCTGTTGGTGATGGGCCCATCACTGCTGGAACCTTTCAACGTGGAGACTACGCGAATACAACTGAAGATTGTCTCAAACTTTCGCTCTTCTCTCCCAAGAAAGCCATTCGCGGAGGTGAAGGTGACAAATCTGAAGGCCTACCGGTCATTGTTTGGATCCACGGAGGAGGTTATTCCGTCGGCGGCACCAACGTTCCTTACCAGCTTGCCCCAAACTGGGTGCAACGTTCCCAGAAGCACATAGTCGTCCAAGTGCAATATCGTCTCAACCTTCTCGGTTTCCCTAACGCTGCAGGTCTAGCAAAGGAAGGCAAGAATCTCAATCTCGGTCTTCTGGATCAACGCCTCGCTGTTGAATGGGTCCGAGACAACATCGCTCGCTTCGGAGGCGATCCTGACCGAATTACGCTTTGGGGCGAAAGCGCTGGGGCTTACGCTGTTGATGGATATCTTTTTGCTTGGGCTGACGATCCTATCGTGAAGGGTGTCATGGCGGATTCTGGAAATGCTTTGGCTATCGAGGGAGTGCTTGGCGATGCGAATAATCATACTGGGTTCATTAATTCTGCGAAAGCTTTGGGCTGTGGGGACTTGCCCCCTGACGAGGAGCTTGAGTGTATGCGACAAGTCCCTGAGAGTGAGTTGAAGAGCTATCTCCAAGCGGGGGTTGGACAAGGAGGTGCTGCTGCTGATGCCCTCGGCGTCTCGGTTATTCCAGACAACATCACGGTGTTCTCCAACTATACTGAGAGATTTTCAAAGAACTTCCCCAAGTACCCTGTTGGTATTCCTCTTCTGATAGGAACCAACACCAACGAAGGAGCCGCTGTTATTCCATATAACTTCACCGGCTACAAAACGGCAACGGAGATACCAGACACTCTGAAACCTGTTGCTGACGGCTTCGGAATAAATCTGCAATGCACCACACTCAAAGAGGTTCGTCTCAGAGCTCAAGCAGGCGCTGCGACTTATCAATATCTCTATGATGGCAATTTCACCAACATCTCGCCTCTGCCATGGCTAGGCGCTTATCACACTGCGGAGTTGCCCCTCATCTTCGGAACATACGGTGATGAAGGGCCATCTACTAAGTTCGAGCGCAGGGTAAGCGAGAGAATGCAAGATTTGTATCTCAAATTTGCTAGTGATCCCGCGCATGGATTAGAGAAGGCCGGATGGCCGGTGGCAGAGTCGAAGCTGGAGAGAAGTAAGCTCGTCAAGTGGGCTACCGATGGTAAGGTTGAACAGATTGTAGGAGTACAAGATTTGGTGGATGAATGTATTAAGAAGGGGTTTGCCGTGTAGTATAACACTGGTATCGTGGTATCGGAACGATCGGCCGCTTAAGACATGAGGGACGGAATCTCAAGTCACTTAATGGTTGCTCATATGCATATCTAGGCTACTTTATCTTGGTTTGATAAATCTTGGAGATAATCAGACTGCTTATCGTGTATCGCCGTCAATAGCCTCGGTATCGATTAACTTTATCTTTAGAAGCAATGATAATCCTGCTCCAATGCAACCTGACTTACAGATTCTGGAAGGTCGTTATTCCCCTCATCGTCTTGATTGGCGCATCCAATTCTACCCCTCGTAGGACCTGGCGATCACTATCGGTGTATCAACGAATAATCGCCAAGACAGACTAACAGTTATCCCGTGAGATAGCAACAACCAAAAGCCAAGTTTTCCTATGTATGTAACGATAAGACTGGACGGAGATTCGGTCGCTTCAAGATGGTAGTAACTCGTTACAGGGGTTCACCAAACAAAACCACGGACTTCATGCAAAGACGGTAACCCAGCCAATCGGAGGCCCTACTCTTAAGTCTAAATGTGTACCCTAGAGGGAAACACTCCGTGATGTTTTAGGAATGTGCCTATGTGCCGGCAGATGAAACCTCTAAACAATTAAGGGTTCGCATGATAGGCGGAAATAATGCCGACTCCATATAAGCTGTGTGATATAGATTGGCTTGGGAATAAGTATATATGAACCTCAGAGGTCCAACTCCAGGTCTAGCCCATCACGAACATTTCCAAGCTTCACAAGTTCAGTCTGGTTATCATGCGCTTCTCTACCGTCTTCACAGCCCTCGTGGCCTGCGTTTCCACCACCGACGCTGCCATCACTTGGACCCTCGAGAAAGCCGCCAACCCAACCGCCGACCAGCGCGACGCCTACGGCCGTATCGAGAACGCCATGCGCCTTGCCGCCGATCGCTACAACCGTCTCGGCAGCGCGACCAAGAACATCCGCGTCTCGTACAACACCGGCGTCCCCACCGCCGACGCCAACTACAACGGTAGTCTACGCTTCGGCGCCAACAGATCATTCATGAACGAGCGTACTGCCTTGCATGAGATTTCGCACACTGTCGGAATTGGCCAGACTGCTGCTTTTGACAGAAAGTGTGCGGCGAATGATTGGCCTTCTGCGACACGACTTCTAAGGTCTTGGGATGGCAACTCGGCCAAGATCAACTGCGGTGGTGGACATATTTGGCCTTATGGTCTTAACTATGACAATGAGTGGAGTGAGACCAACGCCAATCGACATGTGCAGCTTGTCAATGCTATGATACGGGATGGGATGTAAGGGATGACGAGACATGATTATATTGGGATGTTTTGTGGCAATTTCAACACCAGTACATATTTTATGAGAAGCAAATACTGTTCAATCTTATTCCTCATTTACCTAAAGTAAACTAACGCCTGAAGATATTGCTTGTTCTCAATTATCTTATGACTGGAAGTATAAGATAATATCAACCTGTAAGCATGTACTGAGTTCACTTACTCTTTTTCAAGTTGATATCTTACCCTATGGAGGTTTGAGGATAGTGTCCTCGGACAGTGGAGTAAGCGGGGAAAAATAGTGCTGTGTCTGTGTTAGCTACAACAACCCGGATGTAGTTCAAGCCGAAGGAGCCAAGATGAAGTTCGAGTCAGCATCGACAGTCCCTCACAGAGCGTTCGCCCCCCGCACCAATTGTAGCGTCGGTGCGATTCCGAGATGACATAAATGCGCGGAAGACTTGATAAGTTTTCCGTTCTGTCAGAATCAAGTTTCGCCTTCGTCTAGAATGAAGATCACATCTCGCCAACAATCCGAAGGGAGAAGTTCCGTCGATCAACTCATAATGCTCAAAACAAACAGAAGTTAACGACCTGGGAGCAAGGGTCATCCTTTAGTCTACTATCTCTTTAAAGCCCACTACCGGACCTTTTAGTCTAAGTTAAACTAAGCCAAGAAGGGATCAATGTGTCACTAGCAGATCCCGAGTAGCTAAATTATCCCTAGGGCTCCCTTTTATTATAGAGCTTAGGCAATATGTATTAAGGTGACGGAAAGGTGGTGGCAAAAGCATACTAAAAGGTGCTGTGGTGGGCACGAAAGAGATGTAAGATTGGCTGATGCTCCTTGAAAGGGGGAATACGCTGGTTATGAAGCAGAAATCAAGGAGTTCTGGAAGAAGATCAACTTTGAGTCTGAGATCTCGGCCAAGGTGTTCCTGACGATCGCTGTCAAAATCAACGGCTCTTTCGTCATGGGCGCTCAAATCTGCCCTCAGAACGAATGTCTCATTTGGCGATAGTGGGGCACCGTTACATTGATCCTACACGATCGACTCATTCCCCCTTCTCTCATCACGGTCGTTGTTGTTCTTGACTGGAAGATGATTAGTAACCCTTCCGGATAAGTCGGCCATTATCATCAGTTCGCTTTGACAATTAAGCAGTTGACTTATTCTTTAGCCAAGTCTTGGCTCTATATAGGAGTAAAAGAAAAGAAGTCATTCACCGTTGGTCTGACTCGTCTAGCCTCGTCACCACCCAATGACACCTCAGAGTGATATCGTAGCTTCAACCCTACGCACTGACCATGGCATAGTTATCAAAAAAATGTCGATCTCTGGCGGACTATAGCGGATTTGTTTAATTGTGATCGCCCGCCGGCAGTTAACGCACGTTTCATTCAGTTCTACGTTTCAAGCTAAAGAAACAATTCCTCTAAACATCCCACAAAAGACCCTTGCTGGTCAAATTCTCCTTGTCCGTGACTTCATCGTCGAAGATCTGATTTTCGGTTATTGCGCATATCCGAAATATCATCTCCTTTCAAAAGGGGTGATTAGCTGCTATACGGGTGGACTCACAGGATTTCTGAAGATATATAAGGTTGGAGGTTGTCTCAGTTTGTAGATGTTCTTCACCCACCACTCTCGCTTCAATCCAGTCACTCTTTAATCTAATACACAACTCACTCAGTCACTCTTTATTACTTTTATTAATTAATACCCTCCAACCTTCAAGATGAAGTTCAGCCTCTTCTCCGTCGTTGCCTTGGCCTCTGCTGCCATGGCTGCTCCCGCCGTCCAGGTCGATGCTAAGGTCGGCAAGATCGAAGCTGCTGTCCACGCCCGCCAGGTCGCCAATGTTCCCGTTGTTGGTGGTGTCGTCGAGAGCGTCACCACTGGCCTCGTCACCAAGACCGTCACCAAGAAGATCACCGACACCAAGGTCACCAACTCTGGAGGGGTTGTCAAGGTTCTCACCGTTGCTGTCGACGAGACTCTGACTCACACCGGCTCTATCAGTAAGTCCACTTACGACTACAGCAAGAATTCAAGTTACTAACCCATCTACAGAGAAGACCCTCGCCCAGGTCAAGGCCGGTACTCTTAGCAAGACCGCTGCCATCACCCACGTCCACCAGAGTGTCTCCATCATCAACGACCTCCTCACCACCGTCATCAACCAGCTCACCGATCTCGTCAAGATCGACATCAACCTCCCCGACGTCCAGATCATCCTCGGCCTCGTTATCAAGCTTGTCAACGAGGTTGTCGGTCTTGCCAAGGACATTGTTAGCGCTCTCGGCATCGACAACATCCTCGGTTCCGTCCTGGAGCTTCTCTTCCGCCTCGTTGCCACCCTCCTCAAGCTCGTTACCGAGCTTGTTGGCGACATTGTCCCTGGCGTTGTTGACATCCTCTCCAACGTCCTCAACACCCTCTCTGGCACTGTTCTTGGCCCCGTCGTCAAGCCCGTTACCAGCATCGTTGGTGGTCTTACCGGCTACGTTGCCCAGGGTACCACTGGTATCAGCGCTTAAGAGGTTCAATTGGCACGATTAGTATATGTCTTTCGATAGGATCAAGCGTAGAGTTTAGACATTAGCGCCGGCCCATATTCTTAATTCAATGGTGTATTAATTCTCCAAATTCTATGCTCATGTGCTCAAGTGTATCCATTACTCATTCCATCGTGATCTGTCAAGTGTCTCATCTCAATTACACACGACCTTGTAGCTTCCAAAGGAACTCAAAGTGGCACGGCACTGGTCATCCTTGATATCCTTCTTTCCACGCTTGCAGTTCTTGTCATGGTAGAGAGCCACTAACAAAGATTAGTCTCATGTGTGGTTTAATGGCCTGATGTTACTTACGTTTGCAGTTGTAGGCGTGCTCATCCTGCTTGACGGATCGAATCTCGTTAGAGAACTTGCGACACTTGCCATCGTCATCTCCGTGGAGAGTCAGTTCTCCCTCGTTATGGTCGTTGTTCTTGGCACCGCAGTCTCTGTCACCCCAGATGCGAGCAGCAATGACATTGGCGTTGGGTGGAGGCTTGGCCGCAGGATCGGCAGCGACGCCCATGGCCAGGGCAGCGAGGGCAGTGAAAGCGACAGCGAAGTGCATATTGAATGTGTTGATTAAATAATATGTAAGGTAGAAGATTAAATGCTGTGTAATTGGAAAGACTACAGATGGCGTTGGTGATGCTGATAAACTGGAGGAAAACTGTTGACCTTTATACTTCTCTGTATATGATTATGATATATGCACGCACCATGCTAGTTGATGTGAGTAACGTAGCAGCATGAAGCCATCTCAACAACGTCACCTTTTGGGGCTGTCAAGAGTGTCGGTGTTTTGGTAGCCTCAAAAACCTCGGATCACCCAAGGATACGAGCGTTGTTGTCAGCACTAACCAGCACTGGGTTCCTTTGCCGCTCGTATTATTCCAACGTTGTTTTACAGACGCAACGCAATCCTATCGTACAGTAGTAACCTGTGACTGTATAGTTGGTTAACGAAGGATTCAATACTAGGCATTTTAAAGAATATCGTACGGTGATTTTGATGTTTGTAGATGGCACGGCATGCATGGCCCGCCGTTTCCAGCAGAAATGTCTCAATTTTGACGAGCAGGACGTTCTAGATCTCCGTTCCAAACACGAATATTCATAGATTTTATACAACACTTGCCTTATTGGTCAGGCCTATTTCAGACACCTTTGCTTGTTGTACTGCCTGTTGCATGACTTAGACATCCATTGGCTTCGTGACGTGTACGGACCTACCGGCAGCCTCATCCGCTAAATTTAGCATGGCATGAATTCTCGGTATTTCCGCATCAGGCGTCATCCTTGCCGATGACCCGATGAATAAGCAAATAATGAGGAATCTTTGATGGTACACTAATGGCTTAGACAAGCAGCATTCAGGCATTTTCTGCTCGTGTTGTGGATGCGGAATTGCGCGAAGACATGTCTCTTGGCGGGTACGGGTGATCTCCAGCACTAATTAATAGCGGCCGCCTGTTAAAATAGTCGCGCACCTCAACTCGCTTACATACCATCAGCATGTCAGAAGAGTTGGCCAGTGAGAGCATAACGTATCTAACTATGACACGAAATAAACTGAAAATATTATGCTAGCTTAGACTAGCACTGAGGCTACCTCATTTTCACAGCATATGAAGGCTTCAGAGGAAAGTTCTTCTGGCTCACTTGGACCGCTTACGTGCGACTTTGCCAAGGTCGCTCCATTTGTTGAGGAACGGTTCTCACCTGACTCAGATTTTAGGATAGAACAATACTTGATGGATGGAGTATCTACGAAGCCCTCACATGTGAGCAACTTTGCATGTATTCTAGCTCGAAGTATTCGATCCGCCGATTGTTCTGAAAAGACACCCCGCAGGTATATTAATAGAAGTCGAAAAAAGAGCGATTGCAATGTCTCTCTGCCTTATCCATGTACTATCATGTCAGACATGGAAGTATCCTATGGCGACTCCTATGGTGAGTCCTTGTCCAACTAATACTAACACGTCAACACTTTCGACCCGCCATTCAAAACCTTGACCACGTTAGGCCTCTGATACTTATCAGAGCTAGGGTCATTCTTCTGCTCCTCCTCAAGTGCCCACTCGATCGATCTATGGGTATCAACCGTCCACAAGGCTCTCATAATGAATCCGCTATATGCCATCTGGGCAGAATGGGAGACGACCCAATAGTCAACACCACCGACCTTTCGATGTAGACCAAGCCCTCCCTTGGCCCCATACGTTGTCATACTACCAGCTGTGTGACTCTCCTTCAGTCCATGCAGCATAGCTAGCTTCTTCGTCTTGGGTTCCGATTCGAGGAAGGCGTTGAGTGTCTTCTCCTCGAGATTTACGCCATGAGGGGAGTCTAGGATAGCTTCGTGAACTTCTTGGCCGTCAACTGTATGTGACCAGATAATAGCGAAGACAAAGTTGAGAACGTTTGCACCAGGTAAGAAGACTGGTGTCAGCCATTTGGGAAGTGGTTCACCTGGATGGAGGTCTGGAGTCTGCCATGACGTCGCTGAGGGGTCTAAGTTGTTGATGATCCGGATCGTTTTGAAATGATTCCAAGTCTCGATAATTTCAGCTCCCGGAGGTGTAGTGATGACGGAAATCTCCGGAGGAAACGACTTCAGTGTGGGAGGATGTAGATGGTCCGAGTAATAGAACCCAAGAAGGATAGCGTCAAGTGGACTGTCAGAACTCAGTTGTGTGGCGCCTCCTTGATCAGAGGATGGGAGGCGCACAGCAGCAGCCTGTTCCATCTCTCGAATGACATTCTCGAGGCTCTCAAAAGTTGGAACCCCAGGATTCTCGACCATCTTTATATGCACAAGCCATGAGCTAATGACATCCGCAGGACCCTTAAGCCATGGCTCGAAAGCCACATGGTAGAAGACTTTCCCGGTCGAAGCTTGTTCTGCTTCTGGTCTGGGAAAGGACATCAGCCAGCTATTGTCGCCATTTAAAGAAGTCAAAATCGGCCGAAGCGGTCGAGCAAGATCTGGTAGATACTCTGTGATGGAATCTTGCTGTATTGTTGCCATTACGTCGTTATCACTCGGGAGCTTGATAAAGAAGAAAATAAGCGGAAATAAGACCAGGTTGGGTCTCGACAGCTAAATAAGAGTCCATGACGGCATCAAGCCTGGATTTGTCCAGGTTCGCGTGATGCTAACCCCATCTGCTAGTCAAAGCTAGCAGTAGCTTGCAATCCTTCAGGATCTACTGTACAGTGTGTTACGTGAGAATTTAACGACAATACCTGCATCGTACAGATACATTCTTTTCTGATAGGACAACTAGCTACCTATACTGCACCTATACTGTAAGCTTACCTATCTACAATTAAACTCATGTTTCAACTAAACAACCTACCTCTTAAGCTTACAACTTGCAACATAAGCCTGACTTGGAACCTGTTCAACTGCAGCGTTCATGACGATCACAGAAGTTGCTCACTAGTGGCCCGCAAAGGGTCTAGCTGTACGGCTAAATAGACATGATAAGATAAGCCCCAAAGAGGGACCGGGATAGAGGATGTAGGTCTCACCACACTGAGACTCCATGTGATGTCAATTGGTCAAGATAGCGAAGGCGATGCTAAAATCTCACTCGCCATTCTCGTTGAGGCACGGAACATTGGTCTGCAGGGGTCATACTGTCGCAGCACACATGGTTGCACCCATCCATTAAGGACTGCTAAGACTCTGGCTCGGACCGCTACTAGGATCATTGGACGGACGTTGAGATGTATCTGGACCGGGGTGAAGAACTAGCAACGACGCAGGGACGAGAATGAGTACACGGGAGGCTCTTCTGCCTGAATGGCACCATCGCAGCAACCACACGATTAATCAGGGGGGAATCAGGGGTATTGCCGGCTTGAACCTTCTCTATACAAGGCGACAGTCGTCTCGTGAAGCTGTTTAGGCAGCGAGAAGTCAGCGCCAGGCTACCTCCAATCATCCTCCGTCCAGCTCCTTATTCCAGAAGTGTTTGACCCCAAGAGGATGATTCCTAATCTTCCGAATCAGCTTAATGCAGCGCTAGTCAAGCACTGATTGCGCTCATCAATTGACGGGACCCGACCACCGACCACCGCCCATGTTGACATGGAGATTATTGGAGCTCAATTGGATAGTGAGAAGATGCTGGCAGGAGCAGCGGAGTGTCGCCTGCCATTTGTATGGACGTCGGTTTGTGTACATGATCTCGGTGGGTCTTCGTAGATAACGTGGACAAGGACGTCAAGCTCTATCTGGTCCTTTGTCGCTGTCGAATGTACTTTGGACATCCCGCTAGCGAGTACTCCGCGCGATTGAGAAGGTCATGTCGCGTTCGAACGAGACAAGCGGGCCTGTGCCGCTGTGCCCCGGGCTCAATTGACTATCGCGAGACGGCGGCGGGGGTCATATTTTCTTGCGCAGCCAATGGTCGCGTTGCTCCGTTGAGCTGGGTTCGATATCGTAAAGAGCTGTCGTGTCAAGTCTTGAGCATAGACCCTCGAGGCGTAGAGCGTAGTGAAAGACCCGTCGAAGAGAGTCAAGTTTCGGAGATCGTCTCGATCGCGCTGGTAGCTTCTTCCGTTTGCGATGCTGTCGGGAAGCATTTAGGGAAAGCTTGACGTCGATGTATAGTGGAACCGACTGCTACGTACGGTCAGCAACAATGAATCGACGAGGGGAAGGCTTCGTACTGGCTGTAGGTCGTGACGAGAAAGACGCGTCGCTCAAGGCTAAGTCTGAAGGGCAAACAGAATCATCGCGATGAGGAGGCTGTATGCTAAGCAATTGCCGGCGTGACAGGGTCGGGTGCAAAAGAGTTCAGAGCGCGGGGCATGCTGGTCGGTACTGCCGCAGGGTCGAAATGATCAATGATGTGTGATGTGGAAAAGGTACGATGTGGATGGACAGTCGGAACGAAAACAGACTGTCTGCCCTGCTTGGATCAGATTGCTCAGAAATCTTGATGACGTAATTATTTCCGTTGCTTGAATTGAGAAAGCGCGTAGAACAGAAAAGCTCTTTCGCTTGGAATGAAGAGAAATACAATTTCCACAGAAGGAATCGTCCTCTGGCAAGCAGCTCTTACTCAATGCTCAACTTGCAGGTCCTCGCTTCATCCATTGTGGTCAGGTGCAAGTGTTCTGTGTCCTGTAGAGTGGATCAAGCTTCCATGGTGCCCGGGCCTGGACTGTTAGGTGTCGGCCCGCTAACGGCCACTAAAATGTGTGCAAGCGTCCACTGTAATTTTTGAAGTCTTCCATAAGAGTAGACTTCCATACCGTCACTATTGTTATATACACTGCGGTATGAAGATGCAGATTACAATCAGATTAAACAGAGCGTTTCATCCTTTCCAGCAAATGTATCAGGATAAAACGCGATGGCTGGTACTCGCTCTACTTCCCTGCCCTCAAAAATTGCTAGGCGTCTCTCGTTGCCCGGGCTTATAGGCGCTGACGAAAGTCCCCAGCGGTCCCGCCACCATCCTCCACGGCGTCTACTCACAACAGGCATAGCCCTCACGCATCGAAGGTTTAGGGCACCGCGATCTGAATGCCGGCCTAAAGCTGCATGAATCGATTCGCTTTTCTATTCTAGGATTCCAGCGACCGAGGAAACAATGAGTCGCCATCGCCCTCGTTACCAAGGAACATTTGGAGCAATGTTGCTGACTCCTAGACATGCAGATATCCTTGAAGAAGAGGATGGGCAACTACGACCCCAAAAACCGTGACATCATGACTCTCTTATTGCCGTTCAACATGCCTTTCACGAGGCGAGAATGAGCCATATCTCTTGTATGACCATTGAAATAAGAGGAAGGCGTCGCTCCGATGTTTACCAGCAGAACGACCTTTCAACGTTCATCGAGCCTTAAACCTCCGGTGGTGAATCACCAATGAGCCTTATCTCGCCTTCCCAACAGCTCGAAGGCACCTGCCATCTATTCAGTGCTCTGTAGCTGGATCCTGTCCCTTTTCTCTCTGTTGGATGTCGGAAAGCTCTCTTCTTCCCCAAAACATCAACATCTCACGCCAACATCAGCCCAATCCATATCAGTTTTGCTCGCTGAGATCGCTACGACAGATTTCGAAACCATCTCCTTCACGAACTCACTGACGGCTTTACCATGTGCTATCACGACTTGTTGTCACGAGACTATACCAATGCGGACCCTTGGGCGGACCCTCGAAACTCTAGAGTTAGCAATTTGTTGCCGGATGAGAACCAATCTACGGTACAGTTGGACGAAGAAGCGACCACCCCCGACACTCATGTCGACTCAAAGGAGCCTATCGGGGAAAAGAGAAAGAGAAAGGATGTTGACCTATCGACTTCCGGTCCATCCACCAGCACTCATGATGTGGAGTCAAAGGGCTCAGGAGAAGTAGCCTAGGACGGCAACAGCTCAACCACCTCGTCGCATGTTAATGCAAAGCGGCCGCGTCTGGACAAACACTTTCCCCACCACGTTGCCAACTCGCAAGATCACTCAGTGAACACCTCAACTCGATTCAGTACCTCACCGACCCCCAAGGAAGATTAGACTGACCCTTCGCCTCAATCATTTCATTCAAAAGAAGCCTATCAGGAACTGAACATCCATCAACTTCGGCCAGTCCTAGTGGCTAGTGTGTTACAATAGACATTTCTTCAACACTCAGACATTGATCATCCTCGGCCCACTGTTATCATGAGCTACCATAGATTCGAGATGCAAGATAGTCTGCTTATTAAGTGTACATTATTATACTATCGAAAATAAACATCAGAACCCCGTTCCTGTCCCTCCTTCGCCCCCGTCTCATATATTGTAGCTGTTTGAGCTTTGAGCACTTTAACCAGTCATTGTGCCCAGATAGAACTAGAAAGAAAAACTCTGAGCTTCTGATGTGATGATATGTGCCCTGCCGACAATATTCTTGAGCATGCTCTTCGGCTGCAGATATCTCATCCCTAAAAAGTCTAAACCATTAGAATAAGTTACCTAAAGTGCTGACCTAGACTATCCAGATTAGGTACATAACCAGGTAGTTTCGTCTCTTGAGCCCTCGGCGACTAATCGCCACGGCAGCTTTGTCCGGATGGTTCGACGTGCATGAGGTTCGGTGCCGAAGTACCAAAAACAGATATGTTTGTCGACTCGATGATTTGGAATATAAGATACCGATGGCGAACTCATCAATAGTTTTCATCGTGACGTGCTATTGACCGGCTCTTGCAGACAAATGAGCTAGAGGCGGTAGTAGAGGAAGTCTAAGGCGGCAAGATGGCTGTCATCAAGATAACACAACATAGGCATGTAGGAGCTGCATAACACAACTGTTGTTGCTCTTTCAAAGGAAAGAGGTTAAAGGTAGCCTGTGTATGAAATCGCGGTCATTAGTACTAGGTCTTGTATTTATGTAGAAGGAGGCTTAGTAGGTATCTCCTGTATACCAAAGAGCATCCAGACACGCGCCTGTTTAGAGACGATTGGAAGTAGGCAGTCATACATACCTACCTCCAAGGTAGGTATGTAACTTAGATAGAGTCGACATACGAGGCAGGTACAGAGTCGTATCCGTAGCTCAAAAGTGACAGACGATATGGAACCCAACCTTGTCAGCCTCACCACCATCATCATCAACATCATCAACATCAGCACCATCATCATCCAGCATTCCACTCTTATTCTTATATTATCAAATTAAGCACTTGATAATATATTTACTCTCTATCGATAGCTTATCGATAACGCCGCCGCCATGATGTCCGATCACGACCATCTTGCCGCCATGGGCCTCGCACCCCCAGGCCCCATCCC
>JAALXH010000724.1:0-14214 GCA_012977735.1 Fusarium tanahbumbuense | reverse complement strand
AGTCGAGCACAGCCTCAGAACTCGGTATGAAATTCCGATCACTTCGAAGTATGTATGATTCGGTCACAGTCACGGTGAAGCTGCAGTGCCCCTATACCAAATCAAACATCTCATCGAAGCGATATCATGGCTTAGCAGGAACAGTGAATGCCTGTGTCTATCTATTAAAGCCGGGGATGAGTTTCCCCTGTTCTATCTACCTGCTTCCCGACCGGCTAACGGTCAACGAAAGAAGTCTCCAATAGTTTACTACAGACCCAATAAAACTCACCACAGGTACGTGCGTGCATATCTTCAAGTACCGGTGGACGATTCAAGCGCAGAGTCTAGATGCTTATTTACGCTTATGCCAATCACATCGTTGGTAGCTGGGAGAAGGGTCCACAAGGCATAACCCAGGTTCTTGAATTTAACGTTTCAAGATAGGCACAGCATCCGTATACTTTACGAAATGAGCCTTGGACCATTTAAGACACCGGGACTTTGGTTGATAAATGGCAAGGACGCAAGGCTGAGCCATTTAGAGGCCGGAGGGAATACGATTATGCCAATAATCTTGTATCACTCATAGGTTTGCCAAGTGCCGTTCTTCCGGGTCGAGATCTTGTTGGTTTTCTGGGCATCGCCCTATGCCTGCGTCAGTGACAGAAAGACATGTATAAGAACGACGGAATCCAGATTCTAGAGTAATATATTCGACTCAGAGATGATGTATTAGATGACAAGCAAGTTTTTATTCTTCTTTCCTGTTCATATAATCAGTCATTCATGCCAACTTCAGTTTCCACCCCCACACTCAATCCAAGCGACCCCACGAACATGACGCAACTCGATATTCTAGAACAACGCTGTTCAATGTTACCGGTTTTAGTGTCAGTCTCAGGCAATATGGAGGGGAAGACCCCGCGACAATCGCCAGTACAATTACCAGCCCGTACCCGTGCCGACTCCAAATTCTCACTCGTCAGCACTGCGTCATTGTCCCCCTCTACTGCATCTACTAGTGGTTACTCTTTAGCGACCAAAGCTAAGACAAAAGAATACATGGACTCTTTACGCCCTCCCTCGCCAAAAGAGTTTGAACGAATTGCTTCTATTCAACAGCAGCGCGAACAAGAAACAAAGCGTAGAGATCGTGAACGCAGGCGCTGGTCGCGCGAAGCCCAGCGTCAGCGCGAAAGAGTGGCAAGCATGTCGACGGACAGTCAAAGTGACCAGGCGCATGCGCAAGCTGCCCGCACCATACAAAAGACCTTTCGGGGCTATCGTGCAAGAAGAGAAATGGAAGGATATGGCTTAGATGCAAGCACACGATGGGTTACAGCTGTGCGAGAAGCGCAATTTCGGAACGCAACCAAACCACGACCAAAGTCGGAAACCGAAGTCGACGCTGCCGACAAGCCAGAAGAGGATGTTATTGCGCACCATAGATCAGCGAATGCTCGTGCGAAATGGAAGAAGGCCAGTGCAATCGCACGACGAGCTGGTCACGATGACCTCCTCTCCGATTCCTCCTCCTCAGAATCCTCAGATGAAGAAGCCTCGCCCGAAGAACGAGCCGTCGCACGAGCTCGACGTGAGAAAGCCACTGCGGCTCGTAGGCACGAAGCTCGCATGATGGGTATCCGATACTTTCTTGAAATGGTCGATCAGAAGCACCGATATGGAAGCAACCTTTGCAGATACCATGAGGTCTGGAAGAAAGCGGATACACATGAGAACTTCTTTTACTGGCTCGACTATGGCGAGGGTCGCAACGTTGAGGTTGAAGGCTGTCCACGAGACAGACTTGACAGAGAGCAGGTCCGCTATCTATCCCGCGAGGAACGTCAATATTATCTGGTTGAGGTAGACACTGAAGGGAGATTATGCTGGGCAAAGAACGGCGAACGTATTGATACAACGGAGCAGTTCAAGGATAGCATGCATGGAGTCGTGCCTTTGGATGATCCCACACCGGCCTTCAGAACCGCTCAATCAGATGATTCTCAATATATGGAACCAATCAGCAGCTCGAGTTCTCAATCTTCACTGGAATCAGAACGGGAAGCAGATTTGGCGGCCAAGTATGCAACTCCTGGCTACGACAACAGTCAGGGTATGCACAAGGTGTCCCAAATTTCAGCGTCAACAATATTCAACAAGATGATGCGCAAATCAGTCAGAAAAAATACTTGGATATTTGTCGCAGACACAAATTTTCGAATGTACGTTGGCATCAAGGATTCAGGCGCTTTTCAACATTCGTCCTTTCTCCAGGGTAGCCGAATTTCTTCTGCTGGTCTCATCAAGATCAAGAATGGCAGACTGTCATCCCTTTCTCCGTTGAGTGGACACTACCGTCCTCCAGCAAGCAACTTCCGAGCTTTTGTTCACAGTCTTCGCCAGTCAGAAGTAGACATGAGCCACGTCTCCATCTCAAAGTCATACGTGGTGCTCATCGGACTAGAATCATATATCAAAACAAAACGCAAGGGTAAGGACTTGGCGCAGCGTGTGGGACACAGGAAAGACAAAATACTGTCTCCTGAGGAGGCAGCACGGAGAGAAGAGGATGCAAGAGACAAGAGTGAGAGCGCAGCCAAGGAAAGAGAGGTGCTCCAACGAGAAGAGGAAGAGAAGCAAGAGGGTAGACCGGTGAAGAAGGTCTTGAAGAAGCTCGGCATCAAGCCAACAAAGGAGGAGAAGCAGGCTGCCAAGAGAGAACAGAAGGATGATGTTGAACAAATGCACGTATGAGAGGAGGTTCCTGGGTGGTACGGTGTTTTTGTTTCCTGATATAATACCCCAAGCATAGAGCAGTGCTCGAGTTATGATTCACGACCTTAAGCACAAATACCTATAGTATTTTATGATATCCTTTTAGATATTAGGTAGATTTCAATCGAGTTACAATACCAGTCTGGCATCCGTAGACAACTTCTTGAAGTTAACTGATCATGTTAGTTGATAGGTCGATCCTTCCGACACCATTTCGTGAGGTTGCTGTTGGTAGGTGCACTTCCATACCCATATGCTGTCGCGGAGTCACAACTCCAACCACATTCTATAACTTCATCGTCGCCGCTTTCCATAATTGATTGGCTGCTGCTTGAGTTTTCGATGTCAAACTCAGCCATACTAGTAATCCACTGATGTGTAAATAGGTAGTAGGCAAAGCACCTAAATTCAATATTTATGAATTGCGGAAGTTGAACTAAAAACGAATCGAGTTTCATGAAGCCTAGGTGTATTTGGCTGGGTGGCTTTAGCGCGTTTATGCCCTGTAAGCTGGGCTCATCAATGCGCTGTAGCGGATTTTGCAGCGCCACCTCCCTAAAACACAGCATTACAAAAGCTTAGGCGTAGGGGGCATCCCGTCTGGAGCCCACCTCAGCTTCCATTTGACTGCAAACGTGCAGTCGCACTCGCACCGAAAGCGCCCAGCAAACCCATCGAAAAAACCCATCAAAAGTCGAGGCGCCATCGCCAAACTGAGCCGGCGGATTGAAAGAAACACAGCCTTGAAAACATGCAAGGCATCTCGACATATTCCAATGGCTTCCGTCACCCGTTCCTCGCGGCGCGCTGAAGTTCCGCACCAGCATCATCACTCGCACCACCACCTGCCCTCCCCAGCAAGCGTATTCACCCACGCCCAGGGCGGAGGAGTAGGAGCAGGAGGAGCGTCAGGGGCAGGGCGCAACAAGAGGGCACTCGACGCCCACGATCGCGACTTTGATGCGATCAAAACCAAGAAATCGCGTATTACGGTCGAGATTCCCGCGAGAGGCTCTCAGAAACTCCGTGTCGCCGACATCGACAACAGTGAAGCGCCACCACCCACGCGACAACTTGCTGCGACGCCCACAGTGGCGAGTGCGACGACACCAAACATCCCTCCTACCTCGGCCGACAACGCGACATCGAAGCCGAAGCAAGAACAGACCCTTACAAAACACCAGAGTAAAGTTATCAATGGCATAAAACACGAACTCGATCGGCTACAGCCTCAGCCGAGCGATACCAATACCAAGGAACAGGGCCGGAAGCTTCGCTCCCAGGAAGCCAACCGGTTCAAGAGCGAGCTTTCTGCATATTTCTCCGATTACGATGAGGTGATTGGCAACGAACCCAAAGAACAGCGTACGTGAATGAAACTCCTGTCGCTCACCTGTGCTTCACCATCTCTACACTGCAGTATTTGCTGACCTTTCTTCTTTTAGAACTGTTCAATGTCGATACGCCAATAGTCATAGTCGACTCTGATCCACGACGCGCAGTTTCAGACAACCAACGCGCTATTCCTAACCCCGCAACTGAGTATCCTGTACGAGGATATGGCGATGCACTATTTTATAACGTCTTTGACTGTCAGCTAGTCGACCTAGGATTCTTTCAATCACGGTCCAATAAGACAGTCGAGGATCCTTTACCAGATAAATTGTTTCAGCCGATCCATCGTCGAGCTGAACGACTGGAAAGATCGGTCCGCAATGCTGAGAAAGGTCGGGCTCAGCATGAAAAAGACCATATTATCCGACTTCTCGAAGGCCTGCAAGGCCACGACTGGTTAAGAGTAATGGGTGTGAGTGGCGTAACAGAAACAAAAAAGAAGACATTCGAACCCGCTCGCAACCACTTTATTAAGGGCTGCCAGGCTGTCTTGAACAAGTACCGAAACTATGTTTTGGAAGAGAAGAGACGTAAGATGGAAAAAGATCGAGCCCGAGCTGAGAAAGAGCACGAGGAAGACTCGAGTGTGGGTGAAGACGAAACCGGTGACGAGGCGGATGATAGCAATGCCAGCGACACGGCATCGCCGGCAAAGCAGCTTCAGGAGGAAGCAATGGCGAGATCCAAGGCTTCTAAAGGGTCAAAGAACCGCAAAGCGACGCCTCAACCAGCTGCAGCCAGAGCTCCACGCCCTGTGAAGGCACCGCCAGCTCCAAAGCCCCCAGAACCACCCAGAGAGTTCAAGTCGTTCTTCACCAAGAGATACGAGCGCGATACTGCTCTAAATAGGAATAGACGTACGGGGAGGAAGGTACTGGCATGGGGTCTACCCATACCTGAGATACCCGAGGTTGATTTTGATTTGCCGGAGGAATACCGTGATGAAGATACCCTTAAAGTCCGTGCGAGGAAGAAGCGCCGGGATCGAAGACGCAGCAAGAAGTGATGGTCACTCACTTGGCTGCTTGTAACATACGCAAGGCAAAGAAGCTGTGGAAGTCAGTTGTTATATACATGGTTTGGCGTTCAGGAAAGGAAGGATCGAGCTGTCCTGGTAGGAGCAAAGGCATTGCAGTTTTTGGGTGTGGGTTTTGTGTGGTCTAGATAGTTATTATCAGACGGTGTGCTGGAAATAATATCCTTTGCAAACAGCAACATATCCTGATGCCACTGATGTGTGACGTCTTTTGGTGGTACTGGAGTTTGGCTTGGTGGAGGTTGAGATGATCACGGCTGTAACGGCCCTTTAGCAAATGTTTTGATAAGAAAGAAGTGGCTCTGTATCACAGGCAAAGAATTAAACGGCCTTGCTTTTCATCCAGTCTCCAAGTAAACAAGTCACATATTGTTGTGGTATTGTAAAGGTCTATCATCTATTGTTCTGAAGTCATTCAATCAATGTTGGCAGTCGTTGAGTGGGTCGAATGGGAATTGAGCGGATGAGTGGTCCGTGCACAGAAGCTTCCTGCAACGCGCCGCGAGCTGTCTTCCTTCTTTGCAAAGTGCACGGCGAGAGGCACCCGACGGTCTTTTTTTTCTTCTAGGTTTGCGCGTGTTTGCGCTTCTGCAGTCTTTGGCTTTCTGAACTCACTTCTTTGCTCTGTTTAATCCTTCCATCACACCGCCCTCTTAATTACAACCCTCTCGACGCACTTCACTGGATTGTCCCCGTTGTCCCTGTTCAGATTGCGCCAGAGCCACCAACGAAACCTGCGACCGCGCGACGAATTCGATACCGATTACAAATACACTCAGCGAGTTCCAACATTCTACTGTCTTGTGCAAGAGGCCGGTATTTCTATCGATGCAGCATTCGTAAAACGAGCTCCAAGGGGCCCCTCCGGCCGTCTTTCCTATACCCTGCGTACCGCCAGTCGAAATGGCTACCCTTGTCATGCCGCAGGCTTCCGAGTCTCTGAATCACTCTCTCCTGGATGCAGATGATGGAGTAGCTTCTGCGGATGATGGACCAGTCCTTGAGTATTTCGTTCTCAAGCAAGAAGTCAACCTCGAGGTCAATTTCCGCGACAAGCGCATTGAAGGAACAACGGACATTTTCCTAGTGACATTTAACGATAAGGTCGACGATATAGTATTGGATGCTGCAGACTGCGAGATCGACACCGAAAACGTCTACGTTGCCGAACTTCGAGAGATTAATGGTGATATCGTCGAGGGCCAAAAGCGGAAGACAATTGCGACCTACAATGACCCGTATGCGAAGCTATCACATCCCGCAAGCTGGAGTCTGAGGGCCGACCATCACGATATTCGTCGTAAACGCGCCCAGGCTTTGTTCAACAGCCGAAAGAAAGATGTCCCCGCCGAGCATAGAGAGTTCGCGGGGTGCACCCCAGTCTATCGATCGCTCAAGGTGAACTTGCGCGGTAAGGCCGAGCCAGATCGCCCGAGGCTCATCATTAGGAAATCGATGTCGGGTATTGATCCGGCAGAAAAGGCCAACAAGCAGTACAAGATCACAATACCTTTTATCAACGACAATCCACGGGATGGAACACAGTTCGTCGGCGTCGACCCCCTGGATAATCGATTCACGCATATGTATACCCGAAGCTCAATACATCCTGGAACCGCATCTTGTATCTTCCCATGTGTGGATGACCATGGATCACGGTGTGACTGGAGGATATCAATCAAGTACCCCCGCACATTAGGTGATGCTCTACAGCAGGCGCTTGCCACGCAGCAAAATGGCAACAATCCAGACAAGATGCAAGTTGATGGCCAAGAGCGAGCCCTTAACCTTGCTGAAGAAGACAAGCTCCGGGAGATGTCAGTCGTGTGCTCAGGGTTTCTCATGGAGGAGACAGTAGACCCTGATGACGACCACAAAAAGATCATGACTTTTGAGCCCGAGAAGAAAGTATCCTCGCAGAAGCTTGGTTTCGCTGTCGGGCCCTTTGAGCATATCGACCTGTCCTCCGAGTTTCGAACAGAAGAAGACGAGGTCAAGCTTGGCATGAACGCGCTTAAAGTGCACGCCTACTGCCTACCCAACCGCGCCGACTGGGTTCGCAACACAGCAGCAGCCATCACCATGGCGGCCGATTTTTTTACATTTACGTTCGCTCGATACCCGTTTGGTAACTTCAAGCTGTGTTTCCTCGACGACATGGTCCAAGACACGGTGGCATTTTACTCTATGGCTTTCATCAGCAATCGACTGCTATTTCCAGATGACATTATCGATACCGAAATCGATGTCACCAGAAAGATCGTCCAGACATTAGCTTACCAATGGATTGGTATTAACATGATTCCCAATACGAGGAATGACATGTGGCTCATTGTCGGCATTGCACATTACATGACTGATCTTTTCATGAAGAAGCTGTGTGGAAACAACGAGTACCGATTTCGGATGAAGACTCTATCCGATAAGCTTGTTCAGGTGGACGTCGACAGGCCTTCCCTTTATGATCTTGGTGCCTATCTTCATTTGGGAGAGTTTGAGATGGACTTCATGATTCTCAAAGCCCCAGTGATCTTCTTCATCTTGGATAAGCGGCTCATCAAGGCCTCAGGAGGACATGGTCTGACCCGCATCCTATCAAAGATGCTGACAAAGGTTCAAATTGAGGCTTCTGACAAGGCTACCATTCTTGAAACAGAGAAATTCAGGGCAACATGTGAGAAAGGAGCAAAGTACCGGCTTGAGAGTTTCTGGAACCAGTGGGTGTATGGTTCAGGCTGTCCCCGGTTCGATGTCAAGGCGAAGTTTAACAAGAAGAGGTTGTGCGTTGAGCTCACCCTCAACCAAATCCAGTTGCAGACAGCAAGGAAGCCTCCTCTGGAGAAAGACGATTTTCTCCGCGTTGTCAAGGAGCGCCGATCCGGTGTTAAAGCGGGTGAAGTACAGCCATTATTTACAGGCCCAATGACTGTTCGAATCCACGAAGCTGATGGAACTCCCTACGAGCACATACTGGAGATTCGTGAAGATGCTACAAGGTCTACCAAGTTCGAAATCCCATACAACACGAAATACAAAAGACTCAAAAGGACTCGACGCATGAAGGAGAAGCAGAACGTTGGCGCTAGCATGGACGCAGAGAACCTGGATGACACTCTACTGTACTGTTTGGGTGACGTTCTCCAAACGCCCGAAGAACAGGCCCAATGGGAGTTGATTGATTGGGATCCAGAGACCGAGCGCAAGATGGACCAAGAATCTTACGAGTGGATACGTGTAGATGCTGACTTTGAGTGGTCTTGCGATATGAAGAGAACACTAGAACCGTACATGTACGTGTCGCAGCTTCAACAGGATAGAGATGTTGTTGCCCAGCAGGATGCTATGCTGTATCTCACACACGGTCCTCTGCATCCCATCGCTTCAGGTTTCCTTACCAGGACTCTTGTTGATCGCCGTTACTTTCATGGCATTCGAACTATGGCTGCTGAGGCACTGCCGCGACAAGCCAACATCAAAGACCTGTCAAACCTCGGCCTTCGACAGTTGATAAAGGCTTTCAGCGAGATGTTCTGCCACAAGGGAACAACCCAACCCAAGCCAAATGACTTCTCGGACAAGAAGCAGTACAATGTTCAGTGTGCCATTATCAAGGCCATTGCACAGGTCAGAGAAGCAGACACTTACAAGTGTCCACTTTTCGCACGTCAATTTATCCTTGACCAGCTTCTGTTCAATAACAATGAAGACAATCCATTCTCTGACCATTTCTATATCGCCACTCTTGTGGAAGCTCTTGCGACCTCCCTTATTCCTTCCAAACAGGACGATTGGTTCGCTATGCAGAACAAGATTCCCAATCCCGAGGAGAAGCAGTTCCTAGACAAGGCTATCGAGCAAATCGAGAGAGTTCTTCGCCGAGATGAGTGGACAAACTCATACCAAAATGTTTGGACCATTGCTGGCCTCAGTGCTAAGCAGCGGCTCATGAAAGCAGAGGTGATCCCGAAAAAGTATAGTGATTTTGGCCAGTACCTTCTTGACGGAACAAGAGATCTTATCCGTATCAAGGCGTTCGAAGCACTCATTGACTTAGGGGCCATGCTGGATCCGACAGTATTCTCGTTCCTGACATACTCTCTCATTACTGATCGATCACCGTACGTTCGAAACAAACTCATTGAGGCTTCTGCCGCCGGTCTGGCAGCTATCGCTTTCGGAGAGCACACGAAGGTCACTAAGAATGAACCTCCCCCAGAAGACGAAGACGGTGATCTCTTGCTTGTGCAAGACAGTGCCCAGGAGATTGAGGCACGAAAGGAGATGTTCGCAAGAAAGGAAAACCTAGATGCAGCGCTCAAGGCTCTCCGGAGGGAAATGGAGGAAACCTACGGCGACGACGAGCGTCATTATAGTATTGCGATGCGCAAAGCCCTGGACCACCCAAATCTTGGGCGAGGCGAGATGGAAAGCATGCTGGACTTGGCTGCGATGATGTTCGAGGAGGCTGGCGATTGGGTTATTACTGTTCCTTTGCCAAAGGCCTGGTCAATAGAGCGGCCGCTGCAGCAACTCACTAACAGCGTAAGTATTGTAATTGTCCGTCTTGCCAAAAGCTCTAATACTGACCAAACACAGTTGGTTCTGAAGTTCAAGGCTCACTACAAGACGAAACCTAAGGAACCTGTCGTTCAAGCACCATCCCTCCCACCTCCTGTACCTGCTGCCACTATTCCTGCACCTACAGAGCCAAAGCGGCCAGCGCCTCTGCAAAAGCCATCTTCTATAAAGATCAATACTCACAAGGCGGTCCCTCCTCAGCGATCCAGCATGCCACCTCAACGCCCCAGCGTTGCTACTCCGGTTCAAAGTCCAAAGCCAGGCCCAATAAAGCAGGAAAGAGATACCATTGTTGCCTCTCCTGTTCTTTCTCGACAGCCAAGTGTTTCATCTTCATCAGGCTCGAAGCCTTCTTACCCATCTGAGCCTTCATCTGTATCTAATATCAAGCGACCTCGACCAGACAAGGATGAGCATCACACCCCTGCACCAAAGCGTCCGAAAGTGGAAAAACCCTTCGGGGCCGATTCTGGTGTCAAGAAGAAGAAGAGACGTATGGTCAGGCTCAAGGTTTCGCCAAGTCGCCTTGCTAGCTTGATGAAGGATCAGAAGAAACCCAGTATAAATGGTCGGACATCACTGCCGTCAAGCAACTCCCGAGACTCTCTACCTCCTTCAAACTCCAGGTCGGACTCTATCACGGCCAAGCCTGCGAGAAAGCCACTTCCATCGGGTGATGCGGCGCGAAGGCCCTTACCTGGGGGTCCTGCGGGATCACCGCAACCACCACCAGAAAGGAAGATTTCTTTGAACGCCCATTCCAACTCGACGCCGAAGCCCAAATCTGCAAGCCCTGCGGCAAACACGCCACCTCCTGGAGCACCACCACTCACCCAAAGGCCGAAGATTAAGATTATCAGAAAGTCGAATCCACCACCGCCGCCAGCTCCTTAGAAAGAGGCACATGATACTTTACTCTTCAGTCATACAGCGTACTCAGAGTCGCTAGTTACAGCAGCGTTGAGGGAAGGGATGGCAATTGCATCCGATGCAAAGGAATGCGTGGATTGTGCCATGGAATTATGCGAGGAAGAGACCGAGAAATCATTTTTAAACGTAGAATGAGAGGGCGGCAGGAAATGGTAGTGCTTTATTGAAGGGTGTTTAAGTATTCAGTATAGGGAACGGAGGGCATTGGTATTTGCATTTTTTGGGCGTTAGGAGCGCGGCATCGTATCCAAAACGCGAAGAGGAGCCAGAAAGGCATGCAATGAAAGATAATGGGTGTACAGACAGTTATTGGGTTGTATTCATCACGATATCATTCCACGACTAGTCACGATCTGACTTTGGTGAATGTTGTATTGCAAAACTCGAATCAAGAGGTAAAGAAAGGTACAGCTCAACGCCAAGGCTCGTAAATTATATCTTATGGAGTATATACTTCCATTCCCATGCCGAAGTCGTTGTAATCAAAGTGCGCCGACTCCTAATATATCTATGTACCACGTGGTTATCGATCATTTCTGTCTTTGACCCGGTGAAATAGAGCGAAGCCATTGCGAAATTTCCTAAATATTCGCGCCGTGCTTTCCCTCTTTCGTCTGGGCTTCCAGAAAGGCCTTCCTTAGTTCAAACCTCTGCTTGCCATGTTTCTTGACAAGACGGTTGTGTGCTTTCTGGGCGAGCTCCTGCTCCTGTTCCTCCTCGTCATCGGCAGGCAACTCGCCGAAATCCACACTTGATGAGAATCGTAAGTCTTCATCGTCGCGATCTGTCCATATGCCCTCATGACGGGAGGGCACTCCCCGGCCTGATGTGAGGTATTGCATCACAAGAAGAGCCAATTTTCCAGGTGTGAGAGTCGTCCGCTTGAGACCTTCGATAACGATATGACGTGGGAATCCCATAGATTCGTAGTACGAAATTCGTTCTTGAATCTCGCGAGAATTGGAACTATCCGGTTCACGAGGCTGGCTGCTCCTGTCCGGTGGATTTTGAGGGGCACGGTTCCGGGAAGAATTATACGAGGCAGGAAGAGAGCGTCGCACTGCTTCAGTAGTCGGTCGCGGGTTTTGACTGGTCGAGGAAATAGCTCGTCTGGGGTTTGCTACATGTGCCAAACTATTGTGACGATGCTCCCTTGATGGTTCGGGTTGTAATTGCCGTGGTTTCGTAGCTGATGGCCTGTCCTGGCTTGTTTTATTCAGATGGAATGGTATTGGCGTAGAATCAAGTGGCTCATTATATGGAAGTGGATCGACGTCCACAGATTGTTGGCGAGTTTCCTGTGGAGGAACTGCTGTTGTCCTAGAATCTTGTGACTCGTCTAGCTGGGGAGGAAGAGGAGGGAGATGCTGCGATGCCTCACTTTCGCCAATATTGTCAAGCCACTGTGAGCTCACACGAACGCTAGGAGAGGGTTCACGAGTGAGCACCTCGGGAGCCAGCTCGTTATCTGGTGTTGACGGAGTCTCATCATTTGAGTGATAACGCCTCTTTTTATGTACATTGCCAGATGAAGTGAGCGGGCGATGCACTGTTGAACGTTTCAAGCCAGTAGCAACAACAGGGGGCGAAGACCGCTCGTAGGTTTGCGGCGAACCGTCTTGTTCTTCTTGGCCGTCTTCCCATTTGATGCCCTGACTAAGATCCAACTCGGGGGCTATGGCTTCTGAATCGGAGACAGGCTCGTCTTCGAAATTCTGGATCTGAGCCAGAAAGTCATCAAGATTTTCTTGATAACAAAGGTGCAGCTCGTTGAGCATATGGTCGGTGGGATTGACAAAGCCTAACTTTTCGGCCATTCGAATCCAGTCACAACTCCCAATTTCATGGAGGACGGCTTGGGCAGCTAACGCAAGGTCGAATAGCTCAAAAGAAACTCCTTCGATTTTCAGATATCTTTTGACGTCTCTGTCTGTGGAAGCGATCCAGTCATCAAGGTCACGATAAAATGTATCTCTTGCGTCCTCTTCTGAACTATCGACTGGACCAGGTTGTATTTGATGTCCAGCCGTGTCAGCTGCTGGAGATAATGGTGTTTCCTGCTGGTGTTGTCGTGCTGTATCCAACTGCCGGCGGTCTTCTCGAGTACCAGTCCCTTGTCTCTGTTTGGAGGTTTGAGCAGCAGCTTGTGGTGGGTTTTGTTCAGCCACCCTGGGCGGTCGCTCCGCCTGGTCTACACCGTGTTTGTCTGGCAGAGTCTCCTCTGGTGCAGAGGCTGCCATACGCTCTAGGTCCACTCTGTCGAGGTTTGCCAACTTCTTGACGTAGCGATCGCGCCATGATTGTGCAGTATGCCGAGCATTCTTACAATTGTTAGCTTGAATTCTGTCGACAATGCAGCGAACCTACAATGCATGCGTATTCTTTCCAGATCTCGTTTCCCTTTTGATCAGTTGGATGCTCTAGGACCCATCTCGCAATTCTTGCATCGTCCTCCCGAGTAAAAGGGGTACGAGTTGATTTTGTGGGTTGACCACTACCTACAGACCTCGGCGCATTTGGAGGAGGGCCTATTAGATACCTATCTTTCAGTTGTATAATGCCGTTCTTGACGGAATCCTCAATGAATTGCCATGAATATGACCCAAGTGGAGCATCTTTCTTTGCTCTGGCATGATCCGCGATAAGCATATCGGCGTGCTTTTCTAGAGGCACTACAACGCCGCCATTTTGCTAATCATCATTAGAAACATTAATGAGGCAAGAGTGGAAGATTCCGACATACCTTGATTAGGTCTATCCAGCGGGATCTTTGGGGTATTCTTGTTGCCATCCAGAACTTGACATCTTTGAATATTGTCCCACCCTCGGCATTTTCAACTCCGTTGTATGTCACTGTAGAGGCCATGATGGCGAGTATGCGTTGTCTTTATGGCTTACAAAGGGATGCGACCTTGCTTGCCGGGAAAAGAGAGGATCACGTTGGATTTCTTGGATCTTGATGCGCTACAGCATAAAATGAGGTGAACACAACATTAAAGAAGGATTTTAACAGACAAAGAAGCAAGTTGAGTTTCTTTTAAAGACATAACGCCGCCTGTGGCTTCAACATCCTTTGTGTGTAAGTGACACGAATAGAAGCATCGCGTCGGAACCCATCGCGCGTTCACGTGCCCGATAGCCATTTGCTGAAAGTGGTATTCACTTATCGAGAATATGAATCTGCTTATGCACATAAACAGAAACACCGATTGAATGTGGATGCTATCGCAACGCACAATATACGGTCAATAGATGAGAGACATTACTATAGTTTGAGACATTTCAGAAGTCCGCGTGCCTGTTTCCTTTGTGTGACATAGTTGTTTTTCACCTCGTGAAAGCTTGGAAAAGGCTGTACTTGAGCGCAGATCCCATTGAAACCCACCTAGACTGTACCGGGATATTCAAAGCTTAGCGTCCAGGCATCGAGATATAAAGATAAACAAAACACGAGCATGACTTATGTGATATATAGTAAATTGATGAATTAATTATATCTTTTATTATAATTTGAA
>JAALXH010000723.1:0-10153 GCA_012977735.1 Fusarium tanahbumbuense | reverse complement strand
GTAGAGTAGTTGGACAGTGACAGTATTTTAGTCTACAGTAGCGTAGCGTCCTGCGTACCTCTCTAGTCTAACTTCTCTAAATGTGGCTGCGTGTCAGATCTAGGACGGGTCTTCCCTGCACCGGGACAAGGCCCCCAGCAGAACCGAGAGATGGAGACTGCCTCTCTCGCATCTACAGAAGAAAAAAAAAAATGGACGCCCCTCCCATAATTGCCCGCCCCATAAAAAAAAGAAAACGACCTGGAAAATCTGAGTCTTGGGTGACTGTTCCAGGGGAGTACTCTCCAGATACCTGGACAGTATGCTCCTACAATTAGTGAGAGCGAGAGTGAAAGTGGTCTCTGATTCTGTCTCTCTCCGTCTGAACGGGCTCATTTCTGGTTCAACGGGGTCGGGTTTTCGGGGCCTCGGAGCACCCATGAGGATGGATGGAGAGTGAGTGGATACGCAATGACGTTGGCTGCTGAGTGTTTTAGATGGAACGGCCGACCTAAGGAGAGGTACCGTACTATACTACACCTAAGGAAAAGGCACCTACGGCGGGAGAGCCAGCCACTTTCTACTGCCGCATTTTTTCTCCTGAATTGTACATATTCAATGTGCCCTGAATTGAATTGGATTGACAGTCGGTTGAGACACTGAACGGATATACCGTGTCTAAAACAGTGTCCATTCAATAGGCGTCCCGGGCTATTATTCACCTCACCCTCTTACCATGGATGTCTTGTATCCCCCCAGCCAGGTTCATGCTCGTGCTCATCCTCATCAGCCGGCGCCTCGTCACTCTGTGTCGCGTCGTAGGTAACACTTATTATTATTAACCAGCGTACTCCGTAGGCTGCACTCCAGCTTATTAGCCATGCCTGTCTGCCTAGGACCTGTACGCGCTATAATGATTACGGACCCGTGGCATCGGAAACGAGGCATCCAATCCCATCATATCCGTCATCTCGCAGTTAGCGGGTCGGTCTAAGCGGCTCTTTCATCCTTCTCTTCTCTGCGGAATGAGTTGACACTGATGACAAAGTGGAGAATCCTTTGAAAAGGCCAAGACTGAGACCGAAAGGAGACAATATCAATTGAGGGAGACCTCATCTCACGAAAGCGGATAATCAATCTATGGTTCGGATCCTAGTCTGTTTGAGAGAGGTTCGGCTGTGTGAAGTACAGTAAACAGAACAGAACAGTGAGGGAGTTTCTAGAACGAACGTCAGAAAAAACTGCCTAGCTGAGTTAGCCGCCTGTCTTACTCCAGGGGCTAGGCCATCCCTATGATGCCACTTATTGCCCAGCTGGGCTGTCTGACTGACTCTGCTGAGCTGTCTGAGAATTGTGAATCAATAATGCTATGGCATGTCATGTACAGCCCCTTTGGCTTTGGACCCTGTCACTTCTAAACATGTTGTTGCTAGGGGTTCCTCGTATTCAAAATGTTTGATCTGCCACTATGCACATATTTGGTCTCCAATCTCGAATTTACCCTCCTCAATTCTCACAACCAGCATAAAACACACCTGAAATCTGATCAATAGTCGCGGCACGAACCAGTAATATATACGGCAGTCTAGTCTAGAACAGTATCGCACTGTACTGTACCACCCGTCAAGCATTTTCTGTAAGAAATAGCATTGAATATCTACATTGGCCAATGCTCTCGACCTGGGGTGGCTTTGGCCATCCGTCCTCAGGGTTGCTTCCTCTGATGAGTTGTCGTTCAGTTCAGTTCACTTCCGTTGCAAGGGGGCCGGCCAAAGGTAGACAAGGAAACTCGGTATTGGCGTTTGGTAAAAGACCGAGAATATCCATTAGCAATAAGCTGCCGCTATGGCGAACCAACCCCAAGATCCAAGATCCAATCGCCTAACGTTATATCCAATATCCGATTCCGGTAGGCAGTGCGGGATTGAAGCTTCAGCTCCAGAGCAGAGCTCCAACTGCTACCTCATAGTGGTAAGCTGCTCTGGACCCTGAGTTAGGTACCTGGAGATACTTGACAGTGACATCAATCCGGGTTGACAGTATTGTTGCACGGTAGCAGCGCTGAAGGATTGGAATTAATATCGACACCACTAACCACCTTCTTGGCTTTGAAAGCTTCCAGGGATCAGAGCAGGATCAGCGAGAGCCAACCGTCAACCCCACGCTCCCTGTATTTCCACAGTGCTTGGCCGTTTCGAAGTTTCAGCTACTTTGATCTAAGGGGGTTGACAAATGTGCAGTCAGTAAGTTATGGATGTTCAAATTGAGGTACAGTACAATAGTGATGGGGAACACTAGACTGCAGTTCAGACAAACAAGAAAGCGCTTAAAATCAATGGATGTCAAATTCTGTACAATCTGAGGTTGAATGTCTGTCGTCTTCTCCTCAAAATGTGATCAACATGGGGTTGGATTTTGGAACTTCCGAATCGCTGCCACATCCCGTACCTGATTATGTATCCGTACTGCACTGTATTTTGTTTCCGTTTGGTGGCTGTCGTCAAAAATAACGCCTAAAAGCGGTTACAATTATCATCGATACAGTCAGTTTGTCGGGTCGTTGAATCATGACAAGTCCCTCTCCCTCTTTCGGCTGCGGCACATCAACTGCATTATCGTCTTCACCCGTCATGATCCTTATTGGAGTCAACCATCACAGTCAGAAACAGAGTCTACGCGGCAATTATCATCCGCCCTGCCTCAAAAGTCCTACCTCTACCAGTCTACCTATATGGCCCCCCCTTTTTTTTGCACTCTGTTTGACTATTTTATTCCCCCTCTTGCTTTTCATGCTCGTCCGTTTCGTGTCGTGTCGTCTCGTGGCTGATGGTCGCCTCGTAAGATCGATCTGCAACGAAACATGAAGCCCTGGTTGGTCGTTTCCGTCTCGCGTCACGAATGGATCGTCTTAGTAGGCTGGGCGTGCTGGGCTGGGCTGCTATTGTTGTACTGTACTGTACATTAATAGTAGGTTACAGCAGGAATTCAATTCCCCTCCCATACATCCAGGGGGGAAATGTTTCTCTTTCTCGTATTGCAGACCGACTCAAGAACACATGATATAGATTGACAGTCTTTTTGTTGGCAGATAGTCCATCTTTAAACCTTAGTGAGTCTTGGAAGTTCGTACCCGACTCGTACTCTGTACTCCATAGTCTATTTCCGACTCCGGCTTTATTCGGCCGACTTTTCTTGTGCTTGTTACACGAATCTCTAGAACGGAACGGAACAGGCGAGTGCAAAAAACTGTCCGTAAAACAGGGGGCTGACGGCCCTGCAGGTTGCAGTTGCAGACTGCAGTAGCATCCAACAACCGCTCATGATCGTCGGTTTCTTTACTCCAGAAAGAGAGTGAACCTTCAGGGATTCGACCAACAGAAAGTCAACAGTTGACAGTACAAGTTACCTGTCATTGAGCTGGACTCTTGAGGTGCGGTGCCACACCGGGAACCGAGCTTCGAATATTAACGCCGCAGTAATAAATCAATATCAGAGATGTGAATATCTATTTCTTGTGTATTCACAGAACGACATGTTCATTTTGAGTGATTTCAACCCCCAAACTGCCCAACCTCACACTAATTGCGTCATACTTTGAATCCCCTGGCCTGGCCCAGAAGTTAGCTCATCGTTCGCTTGGAGAGGGGGCTTGGCAGTAGCCGAAATTGGCCCTGCACATCAGAGAGAGAAAAAAGGGAGAGACAGAACAGAAAGAGGAACAATAACAACAACAGCAAGAAAATAGCGTGAGGAGTTATCAAAGTGTCGACATTTCAATGGCTCATGCATGCTCTTGGCTCCGTCTTTTCGGCTCCAGTTCTCGGGGAACGTGCTTGACACTAAAATTCAAAAAACCCTCCCAAAAATCCACAATCAGATGCATCTGCATCTGCATCTCGTCTGCGTCCTCCTCTTTGCATTTGCATACTGTACTGTACCTTTTTATAGAACATTCCGGAAAATCGTCCCACCCTGGTCTGGAGCCTGGTCCTGTTCAGTCTTCCCCCTCAACATAACAAGCCAAGCTCCAAGCTCCAAGCTCCAAGCCCAAGCCTCGCCCAAAACGGCCCTGCGGATCCCGACCGCCATTACAGTCCCGTCCCATGGAGAAGGACGAAAAAAAAAAGAGACGAGCTTCCTCAGCCACGGCTTTACGTATTTCCAGTACCATATTAATTGCGCTTACCAATTCAATAGGTGAGGCGGGCAGGACCGACAACGCAGACCCAAACGGTTCAACTCAACGGTATGGTACGGTACGTACGATGAGCTCCACTGAATCTGGTGCAACATCTCAGGTAAATATCGTCATGAATTAAGGGTCGTGTACAGTAAATCTATCACCCGAGATATATTGCTTGTGTTGTGGGTTTGCTAATTGACCCTCAAGTCGAGTCAAGTCAACAACGCCACAGCCACGACAACGGTGTGTATCAACTTGAGCACGTCGGCTTAATTTAAACAACATAAGCAACAAGTGCTTATATACACTAACCTAGACCCTAGACCCTGACTGCATCAATGCTGTGCTTTTTCTTCAGCTCTGTACGGTTCAAGCTTCTTTTTAAGCCAACGTCGAGGCATTGCAGACCATTAATACAATACTTGACTCCAGAAAGTTCAAGACTACTGGTTCCTTCTCTGGTTGTGCTATGATTTCACGTGACGTAAACTTTCCTATTCTGGCAAATTTCACCTCACCGAGACCCACCTTCCCATCAGACATGGAAGGATATCATGAATGTTCAAGGAAGGAAGGAGGTATACCTTAATCGAACCTCATCTCTATATCGACTCACAGCTTCCTCATAAAATGAACACAATACCTTCTGAGACCTCTCAAACCACTCTAGGTTCTCCTCATGACATTAACTTGGAAGAGTTTCTCGACGTTGAACGTCTTTGTAACGGTGCTTCAACACCACCAAATGACACGACCCAGGCTCAGACATGTTTAAACGAGATCATCATCCCTGCTCCTAACAATACCGAAATACACCCCAAGAAAAAGGGACAAGATGATACACAACGTGGCAGTGAACTGAATCGTTTACATGCACAGCCAAGGCGCAGAGGAATTCGTTCAAATGTCTCATCAATACCTGAATATGCCGTCATATGTTTCCCCTCTAACCCCACCAAGCCCGACGGCATCAAGAAGAAGAGAAAAGATTTTGATGAGAAGAGACGGCAGGAAGTTGCCCAGGTCCGCAAGAGCGGTGCTTGCTTCCGATGCAAGGTCCGAAGGATATCTGTAGGTTAATCTCTGACTTGCACTAAAAGCTCTTAAATATCAAGCAGATGTTAACTGCTTAGTGTGGTGTAGGAGTGCCATGCCAGGCATGCGAGAAAGCCGCCGGCATCCTTGGACGAGAGTTGTGTATTCGTGAGAAACTGACCAAGATGAGGTTCAGTTCTGGGGGTCAGTTTGAATACTGGACTGGATCCATGCCTGAGTCTAACAGCTCTAGATCTTCACTACATTGATTACACTGCACGTCTACTCGATCAGGAACTCATCGCAGGCACCACCCACCTAGGACCTCATCGTAAGGTCGCGTTATCAATGGACTACCCAGGTAATCCGGCTCTAGAAGTCGAGGTTCAGGACTACTATGGAAACAAAACTCCGCCATGGTTCTGTTGTTGGGTCGTGACGGACCAAGTTGGGGGCCAGGTCGAATCTTACCGACAAGAAAGTGCCCGATATGCCCTACCGCAGCTTCTTCCACCAAGCCATCTAGTCGACTGGGTTGAGCGTATCATCGCTCACCAAGAAACTCGCTGCATAGGGTTTCAACAAACGGTGGATTCTTTCATCCTGAGATACAGTCAATCGGAGTCGTCCCTGCCGATGGTAAGCACCATCTCATAATGACGCCCTGTTTGCCCGCTGACACATCTCAGCATGACTTTGTTCGCAAAGTTCACAAGCTTAATTGCCTAACAAAGATCCGCCTGGGGCTTATACTATGTGTCGAAGAAGGAGGCGAAATGATACCGCCTTCTTGCGCCCTACATACCCAGTTCGGTCAGATCTCCAAAGCGGCCTCCCAACCAATTGAGAAAGAAGTTCTCTTAGAGCTGGAAAAGCTGGTGTTTGGAACTGGGGGCATCGGTCCTGAGAACTCGATAGCCCTATGGGCCAGTCTCTGGTGCTTGATCCTGATGTATCGGAAACTGGTTCACACATATATGGCTTTCCAAGAGTTCCCCTGTCATGTTCCTGAAGACTACAGCGGTTTTCCAGAATCCAAGCTTGAAGTTGGTACACACTTCTATCACTACCTAGTATCCATCTACGCGGCTATCTTTCGCGTAACCAGTCCTTTATACGCCGATTTTCGAGTCGCGGCTACGCGGAAGCTACTAGACGACGATGAGTCTCTAATAGACGCTTTCATGAGCTTGCGCACCGAGAGTTTCTATTTTCGTCAGTGGCCTCTTATTCGTCACCAGACTATAAACTAATCTTATCTTAGAAAGAGAGTCGATGTCGATGTCAGCATCGCCCGATCAGCTATTGCGCAGGATGATACTAGATCGGGAAGCCGGGCTTAGACCCAAGCAGCTTACCAGTCACTGATTGCGTCTATTTGTACATACTTGGCGTCATGGCAGTCGGGATGTTTATACCAATAGTATTCAATTAGTTAAGCATATAATGACTATCAGAAAGGCATACAAGGCGCGAGTGACTTGGCTTCTATCTTACTCATATTACGTGCTTTGTAAATCATTCCAACTTTTATGTCTACTCAATGTGGCAACAATATAGGCATCATTTGAGTATATGCCATAAGTCTCTGCGAGTGAAGCAGCTGCAAATTAGGTCGATTTGCCATGCTGCTTGTAGATGAAAATTGCATAGAAAGAGTTGGGCATTTCCGTAGATGAGAATATTCACATGTCAAATAATCAACATCACCACTGCACCTTCTTTCGTGGTGTAATATTGTAGTATTATACAATTACTTCAGTATATGCTAATATGTTATGCCCAATTTTATATACGCCTACATCCAAAGTAGGTCTTGTAAATGCAAAACGCCTTTTGATGATGCCCCGTTCCTGAGAACTTTCTATACATGTGAACCGTCGAGGTCCAATTTCCTTATACATTCCATCCGTTAATCATAGCCGCACTATTTTGGAGGCTTCCATGTGTATCATACTGAGTCAGAGTGGTTTGCCTCAGAGCGTGACCTTTTGCCAGCGGCCTCGCTCGGTGTGCCACCATTTCTCTTTCTCTTTCTTGTCTGCCACGATGCCTTCGCGAGCGTTCCATCGACCAGTGCATCCTGCCTTTCCGCCGGCTATGCTCTCGCCTGCATCACTCTCGAGGTCGCGGATGTCGATAAGACCACCTTTGTCATCCGTCGTCCCGCGGTCGGGGTGGAGGTGGTACTTGATGGGACTTCCAGCCGTGCCCATGAATCCTGCCATGTTGAAGGTGTCGTTAAAAGTGCCGTCTTCGTCAATCACATTGACAGTGAACTTGGGTCGAGATCGGGCTTCTTCGAGACGTGTCTGAGCTGCCAGACGTGAAGTGTGCAGATTCGTGTGGGGTTTGTGTCGCATGTCGCCAAAGGGTGAGATTGTTTCCCGTGGGGGAGCAATCGGCGATACGTTGGAGGATCGAAATAGGCGTGTAGGCGACATGGGACTTGCTGATGCGCTAGGCAGTGGTGTCGAGTTCTCGGACTTCTCAGGTCGATAACGGTCAGAGGGAAGATCGACCCTGTCAACAGGGTAACAAAGTTCCTGGAAGACGCCTTCGGGATCGTTAGGGGTACGCAGGATTCTCAGAGCTGGGAATCCTCCTGCACCGATGCTTCGAGCGAGGATGTCATCTGCGGCACTAACGCACGATGCATGGCTCGTGATGTCCCAGTGCAGCTTTCGGATGGAGTTGCTGGTCAGATAGGGCATCAACCACAGCGCGAAGCTGTCGTTCTCGGGCATGGTGGGCGGGAAGGCCTGGATGAAGGAGAAGTTGACAAGGTTTCGCAACTTAGACAAGATGCGAGCGAGAGCAGCCAAAGAGTCCATGGGTGTGTGTCGGAGGGTCAGTTTGCGCAGGGGGTAGCTGTTAGCTTGCGTCGCAAACGCTGAGAGGCCATTGGTTGTGACGCCGCTGATGTGAGAGAGAGTGAGGGACTCAAGAGCAGGGAGAGTGAGAAGAGTACAATCGTCAAAGCTGTTGGGCGGGAGGTTACAAAGGTGAAGGTGCTTGATTTTAGGCAGACGCTCCAGTGTTTTCGTGAGAAGTGTTTCGGGTGTGAGAGTGGCTCCTGGGAGACAGTGAATAGTAAGGGTTTCAAGGTTTCGCCAGTTATCGTGGAAAGACAGGAAGGTCGCTTCCTGGAAAGGCTTGAGCTCGCCAGGCATGACCAGACCGAGCTGTTGGGTATTCGACTGGATGCGCTGCTGTTTCTGATGAGGCGAGACTTGAACAAGCCACTTCATCTCCTTCAGGTTTGTTCTCGTGGCCAGGGCATGGAAGATCTTGCTGAACGAGTGGTCATAGACAGGTGAAAGACCAGAAAGGCTCTCAAGGTTGGGACAGGCCATGACGAGTGAGGCAACGAGATCCTCGTACTCGGCAATAGTAGAGCCCTTAGGGACGACTTCGTGAGCTGGGACCTTGAGTGTGAGAACAAGGTTGGCGAGGTGAGGGTTAGCACGGAGAATGCGTCGAAGCATCATGACTCGAACACCCTGAGACATCTTGTACTTCTTCTTGTGAACGGCTGAGTCTGAGCCCACAAGCTGGATGTCTTGGTAGAGAACTGTCTGAGCAGGCATGTACCACTTGCGACAAGACACAGCAACATTGGTCGCATCCCTCATCCAGCAAGTTGCACAGCTTCCACTCTTCTCTCCAGTGTGAAGATTTCTCAGCTGCTCCATAATACCCAGCAACACGGGAGCAGGCAGTTTTGAGAACAGCTCATTTGGCTTCACGGGGGTTCTCGTGGAAGAGGCAGACTGTTGCTTGATAGGCATTGGTCGTTGGTACATGTAATCGGGTCGCCATTTAGAAGCAGAGTCGTTGGTTTCCATGCTCGTTCGGCTTCCCCAAGAAGAGGTTCTCTGTGCTGAGCTCATAGTGTCTCGGGATTGAATTGACGATACGGTTGAAACCGAGATGTTGGAGGGTTGGCGGGGGTGGTTGATCTTGGGACCCTGTTTGGGATAGGCATCGCGACTCTTCTTGGGGTCTGCAAGGGGAGTTTCGAGAACGGTATATGTAGGACGAGGGAAAGCGGCAGGTGAATAAGGATCCTTGTCTGTCTTTGTTGCTTCGACTTTTGTACTTGTGTTTGCGAGGAAAGCATTGATGGCTGTTTCTTGTGCTGTCGAGAGATCCTTGGGCGTGCCAAACATCGTGGGATGTATGGGCCTGACTGAAACTGTGGTGTCCTTCATTGTGGTGTCGAGTTTGAGCTGACTCTTTGTGTGTTTGTCATTTCCTTTTCTTATAACCGGGGGAGGACCAGCAGCGTAGGCAGAAGCTCTCTTTGATCGGAGTTTATTTGCACCAGGACGGCTGGTAAAAGATGTTAGTTAAGATAAGGTAAGGGAGTGAAGAAGAAGAGGAGGAGGCATCCAAAAAGAGTAGATTGTTTGGAAACAAAAAGAGGCTCCGCAAATGGACGGAAATCATTATAAGGAAAGAGAAGGGAAGGAGCATGGTGTGATTCTAACAGTTTTGTTCCTTCCTCCCTTCCCGGGGAATAAAAAACAAACTAGGACTAGGCATTAATCGGCCTCCTAAAACCATCCGCTTTCCTTCAACTAAAAGGCAGATCTGACGTCGATTATTGTAGCCAAGTACAAGTCTGACAGGCAATTAATGGCTGTGCCATGCTGTAGCGTGAGGCTAACATGACTTGAGTCCAGGGGACAGGGCACCTTGAGAGGTGAGGAGAGCGCCACTAAGCACCAAGGAAGGGGAAATTGTGGGTGGGTAATTTAAAGGGTGCAGCATCAGCATCAGCATCAGCGCTGTTACCAACTGAACTGCAAGCGCTAAGAGAAACCATCCATGGGATCGGATCGGATGCGGATGCGGTCTGAATCACATCATCCATCCCCAGAAGCGGCAGAGAAGCGCCATGGCTTGAGACAAGTAGAAACCAAAGAGACAAGACAAGACAATACAAGACAA
>JAALXH010000716.1:0-11521 GCA_012977735.1 Fusarium tanahbumbuense | reverse complement strand
GACAACCTGGATATGGCTGGCCTCCTTCTCCTGCCGCCACTCCTCCATACAATCACTACGCCGCTCCTTACCCTCCCAACGTGCCTCAACAATATCAACCGCACGCAAGCCATCCCGCCCTGCCTCTTCCTCACTACCCCCAGGCACCCCTTTATGAGCAGCGTGCTCCCCTCCCTCCTCTGCCCGCCAAACCATCTTACCCATCAAACAGCTCTCCCCACTACTCTCACCCTGCCCTCCCCAGAGCTCACGAGTCTCCGCGCGAGCAACATCTCCAGGCAGCTGCCCAGAGCGCCATTGGTGACGTTCGATCCAGCAGTTCTCACTCTCATCAAGTCGCACTACCAAGCCTTGGCGCTGTGACTAACGGCCCTCCTGGCTCCTCTCTTGCGGCAATTAGCACACCTCCCAGCCGAACCATGAGTGTCAGCCCCCCTCGAAACTCTCGTCCTGAGGGAACCGGTCTGTCTACTCTGCATGCTGTGCTTCACCACACTCCTGCTGCTAGCGAAAGTGGTAGTGTTAAGCCCAGCAGCGCTGCCAGCAGTCCTAGGGCGTCTGGCGCATGTGGTCTGGAGAAGGGTGGTGTCAGCGAGGATGCGAGAGCCCTGAGAATGTTGGATCGCAAATTCTGCATCTAGAAGGAGCCTGATAAAAGGGGGTCCAGGTGAATCTCGGAGAGGCTCAAGCTAGCCTGAAAGCTAGCATGGGGGACGGCATTGCATTGGGGAATTGTTTCTACACATCATATGCATCGTTACGGCGTCTTGTTTTCTAAAGGCGACAGCCACGGGGGCTTGTTGCGGTCAAATTCAGCGTGCTTATTTACGACAGGGAATGGAAGAGGAATGAATGAATTGGTGTTTCGGATCACAAGGAACCATCATGGTTAGGTGGTGTTTGGGTGCTTGTACATAGATACCATAGTTGCTGAGCAATATCAGAAACATATGCACCAAATCTATCCGCCGCTTTCTTCATGATACATAGTACCCATTGCTTCCGTGGCACTTTGTTCCAGGGTGTAAATGTAAGTGAGGTCAAGCTGACGAAGCCTTGAGCGCCAATACACTGCGTACGTGGCGTGTAAGTCAGGGGCGGCACAACGGCACCTTGAGGTAGAATTACAGTAGAATTAAGGTTGTTGCCAACCCCAGGATAGTGTTCCATTCCCGTTTATCCGTCTGTGTACCGTATTGGGCGCCGCGTAGTCGCTCAACACCATGGGCCGCGTCAGCCTGACGATGCCGAAATGCCGGACAGGGTGTGGCACAGTCTACAGCTTCTTTGCTCACAACCAGTGAGAAGCTGAGCTATGCAGCCAGAGATTCTTGAACAAAGATTCGTTGAATTTGGGTTATTCCACCTAAACGTAAATGAAACAATTCCACTTGCCTAATCCCGATGCTTTGGATGCAGGCTTCACCTCGAAAGAGATTGGCTGAGAGGCGAGCAGGGGAAATGGCCGCGTAAGGGGAGGAGTTGAAGGAATAGGCAAGCAAGATAATCGCATGTTTTCTTGTTTCAATATCGAAGCCTGGAGCTTGGTCTGTCTGAGGGGTGTGGTTGAAAGAATTATGTTCAACGTGGGGTAGGGTAGGTTATAAACATGAATGTAGGCATCCCTCGATTCCCACAATAGAATGAAGCAAGACAACACTAATACAGCTTAAAATTGATAGTCGCCCGAGCAAAAAACAGCTATTGTTATTCCCATGTCATGGAGAGACACGATCGACATGTGAGGCTATTCGTGAAGGTCCTGCACTCTGCGCACTTGACGACGTATAGGGTTTCCCAGGATACCGATGCTTTTCCTAAAAGAAGAGGATTGGTTAGAACAGATCTGATAGCCAACTCAATCTTGAGCAAGCACTTTACCATGCATACCTATTGTTACATCCATGGCCGGTGAGGTACCTAGGTACGTTACTTTTCTGATGTAGGGATTGAGGTGCAGTAGAGGTATCGCGTGTAAGTCGGAACATCATTCTACCGCCCCCGGCCGCATTGACAGCTGCAGGTGCTACGCGCATCAAGGGCCAAGCCAGAATAATCAAGCTCAGCTCCGCGACGACCTGGCAATTGTCTTTGTCCACATCAATAGAAGGACAATGATATATCAATAGTTGCAAAACCATATCATTCCACTACCTACAGTATTGGCTTTCATTTCGCTCAGAGTTGGTCCCTTCGATAATCATGCTTCGGCAATCGATATAACTTCATAACCTTCCTATTCTAACTTTGCTC
The DNA here is from genome assembly GCA_012977735.1 of Fusarium tanahbumbuense. Classification (NCBI taxonomy): domain Eukaryota; kingdom Fungi; phylum Ascomycota; class Sordariomycetes; order Hypocreales; family Nectriaceae; genus Fusarium; species Fusarium tanahbumbuense. The sequence goes on along the minus strand of JAALXH010000716.1, from coordinate 9,268 downwards.
TGACTTCGATTCGGCATTGCGCTGATATCATCATGTTCACTTTTTGTCCACTTCAGGGCGCCCTATCGGACTCTTCCGCTTCGCAATCCCTTCTTGAGCTCGATGGCGGTGTCAAGGTGCTGGTTGATCTAGGATGGGACGAGACTTTTGATGTAGAAAAGCTCAAAGAAATTGAGAAGTATGTTGCACCGTGCCTTTGCTTTTCGCAATGAAATCTAACAGATTTGTCACAGACAAGTAACAACTCTATCGCTCATCCTCGTCACACATGCGACCGCTTCACATCTCGCTGCCTACGCCCACTGCTGCAAAAACATTCCTCAGTTCACGCGCATCCCTGTATATGCGACACGGCCTGTTATTGACCTCGGCCGCACCCTCATACAAGATCTTTACACCTCGAGTCCCGCCGCGGCGACAACGATTCCTCAGAGCTCCCTCACCGAGAGTGCCTACTCGCTTACCCAAACGGCTACAACTGCGCAAAATCTCCTTCTACAGTCGCCAACCAACGAAGAGATTGCTCGATACTTCTCCCTTATCCAACCTCTCAAATACTCCCAACCTCATCAACCCCTACCGTCGCCCTTTTCACCGCCTCTCAATGGTCTGACGATTACAGCGTACAACTCGGGACATACTCTTGGTGGCACAATATGGCATATTCAGCATGGCCTCGAGTCAATCGTCTACGCGGTGGATTGGAATCAAGCGCGTGAGAATGTTTTTGCTGGTGCCGCATGGCTAGGTGGTGCCGGAGGAGGGGGCGCTGAAGTTATCGAGCAACTAAGGAAACCAACGGCTCTAATTTGCAGTAGCCGTGGTGCTGATCGGACCGCACAGCCTGGAGGTCGCGCCAAAAGAGACGAGCAGCTTATAGACACAATCAAGGCCTGTGTTACACGAGGAGGAACAGTACTGATACCTGTGGACTCAAGCGCCAGAGTCCTGGAACTTTCATACCTTTTAGAACATGCCTGGAGAGCCGATGCTGCTTCCGAGGGAGGCGTACTGATGGCATCTAAGCTCTATCTGGCTGGTCGCAATATGTCAAGTACCATGCGATATGCTAGAAGTATGCTAGAATGGATGGACGATAGTATCGTGCAGGAGTTTGAAGCCTTTGCTGAAGGGCAGCGAAAGGTTAACGGCGCAAGCGATAAGAAGGAGGGCGGACCATTCGACTTCAAATATCTACGACTGCTCGAAAGAAAAGCCCAGATCGCGCGATTGCTCAGCCAGAACATCGAGAACGCCGGGACAGAAGGCCGTGTTATCTTGGCGAGCGACAGCAGTATTGAATGGGGTTTCTCCAAGGATTTAATCAAGGGCTTGGCACAAGACTCGAGGAACTTGGTCATTCTGACAGACAAGCCGGGCCTGTCCAAGAACGATAAGCCATCTATCGCGAGAACACTATGGGACTGGTGGAAGGAGCGAAAAGATGGTGTCTCGGTGGAACGAAACAGTAATGGAGATAATATTGAGCTTGTCTATGCTGGCGGAAGAGAGCTGGAGATTCGTGAGCCTCAGCGTCATGGGCTGGAGGGAGATGAACTAGCACTCTACCAACAATGGCTTGCAACTCAAAGACAGCTTCAAGCAACCCAGCAAAGCGGAGGCGCAGCAGGACTCGAGGCAGCGGCAGATGTTGTGGATGACGCTTCATCCGAGTCATCTTCCGACTCAGAAGACGAGGATGGCGAACAGCAAGGCAAAGCGCTAAACGTATCGACAGCTATTGCTCAAGCCGGCCGCAAGAACGTCGTTCTCAAGGACGAAGACCTTGGTATCAACGTGCTCATTAAGAAGAAGGGTGTGTACGACTTCGATTCTCGGGGTAAGAAGGGTAGAGAGCGCACATTCCCTATCGCCATTCGAAGAAAGCGACAAGACGACTTTGGAGAGCTCATTCGCCCTGAAGACTATCTGCGTGCCGAGGAGAAGGAGGAAGAGGGTCAGGATAATGCCAATACAGAGGCTGCTGACGACAAACTTGGCAAGAAGCGTAGATGGGACGATGTTGCAAAGAATGGGATCGGTAATAACAAGCGACCACAAGCCATGCGGGCTGGTTCTGCCGATGGCGAAGAGGTTGGAGGCGGCGATGGTGCCGGCTTCGTTCCTGACGAGCTTGACACTGTCGAGGATGCAGAGTCTGAAGAACCTATAGGTCCATGCAAGCTGTCGTACCAGACCGAGATCGTCCAGGCCAATATGCGCATTGCCTATGTAGACTTCAGCGGTCTGCATGATAAGCGAAGTCTCAACATGTTGATTCCCCTCATTCAACCCCGAAAACTCATTCTTGTCGGCGGTGAACGCGACGAAACTCTCTCACTCGCTGAAGATTGCCGTCGAGCATTGGGAGGCGACAGCAGCAATCCGGATAATACGGGTAGCGAACGTTCTGTTGACGTATATACCCCTGAAGTGGGCGTCGTGGTTGACGCTAGCGTTGATACCAACGCCTGGGTTGTCAAGCTGGCGGATCCTCTGGTCAGGAAAATCAAGTGGCAGAACGTCCGCGGTCTAGGTATCGTCACCATCACAGGGCAGCTTCTCGCCACACATCTCAACGAAGCTGCAGCTGCAGGCGAGGAGGCTGCCAACAAGCGTCAAAAGACTGAAGAGGCTCCTTCAACTACAACTGTTACTACTTCAGCCGCGGCTATCCCCTCGGCCACACCCGTCCTCGATGTTCTTCCTGCAAACCTCGTCTCCGCTGTCCGCTCAGCAGCTCAGCCACTACACGTTGGTGACCTTCGCCTTGCTGATCTTCGCCGCGCCATGCAGTCCGCTGGCCACACAGCCGAGTTCCGTGGTGAAGGTACACTGGTTGTCGACGGTACCGTGGCCGTTCGCAAGACAGCCATGGGACGTGTTGAGGTCGAGAGTGTAGGTATGCCAACCGCACGGAGGAGCACCTTCTATGAGGTACGCAAGATGATATACGATAATTTGGCGGTTGTGGCCGGTGCCTAGACACTTGTGAACTACTCAAAAGACAGTCAAGAGGCGTAATCGATGGGATGCGCAAATTTTTGTACGTTGTGAGAGACTGTCAAGACAGGTGCATTCTCTTGGGGCCAAAATTGGTTACCAAGCTATAAGGGGGTTAGAGAATTGCATAATATATAGTCGAGGTAGAGTCAACATGGGCCCTGATAGCCAAATTCTCTCCCCCTTTACTGATTAATGCTATTACGTTCCGAAATGCGACTTCAAGCCTGCGCTATTGGTGACAGACTTGGACATGATCATCTGAACCAGATGTGATCTGGATCTCGATTGCAGTAGTCGGCATGGCTCCAGAGCATGTTTTAAAAGTAAGCTCTTTCATATTAACGTACATAAACGTGAAGAGCGCCCAAACGCCGAGCAATGCAGGTCTATTCAAACATATCCAATAAGCCCATCAAGCTCATCTTACAGGCTGCATAGGCGCCATCTCGTACTCCCCACCACCATCTCTGCCCCGTCCTCTCACAGGAATGGCCATCTCCTCATCAGCGGTACTAGGCTGCGTCGCAGTGCCATCGGTAGATGCAGGACCTGTAGCAGGAAGAATGGGACGACCGCCAAAGAAGAGAGGCTGAAGCTCGCGGTACTGACAGCCCCAGATGCCAAGACTAACAGAGATCGCGGATGAGATTAGCATGGTGAGCCACCAGGCTCCATGGCGAGGAATGCGGCCACTGTAGAAAGATGCGACAACGAGATGGAGGAAGTGGACAGTCAGGGCGAAGTCAGGAACGAGTTTGGATCGAGCTATAAGAGCAACTATCGCGATGGAGCTACAATTTCAAGTCAGTAACAATGTCCGCAATACTGAAGCTCATTGCGAAAGAACCGCAGCTTGAGCTTGCGCTTCCCTTGTGTATCATGGGAGTATAACTCACATAATCAACCCTCCATCTAGCAAAAGGATGAATGACATGAGCCATCCATGCGTCGTATCTCCCCTCACGCCCTCCCAGCCAAATACTAGCGTCCAACTAAAACCAGAGCCCGACACGAGCGCCGTGAAGACGATAAGAACCAGTGCCGCGAAGTAGTAAATGGCCTGCAGCGTCGCGATCTGGCCTGCGATTTTGAGAGGCGCTAACTCTGCGAGAGCTCCTGCGCGCGGGGGTTTGCGACGGCGCGGCATGCTGGATTGTCTGTGATATTTCGGTTCGAAGTTGGTGTCGAGGGTAACGTTCTATCGTAGTGTGGGAGAAGAGTTGGTCATCGAAGGAGCATGTCTCGTAAGGTCTTGTGATGCGTGTCGCCCTTAGGCTCAAGCTTTAGCCTGCAATTCAACTCTTTCTCAAATTTCAATTAATCTTGGGTTTTCCAATACAGAGCCTGTCCAATGCGAAGACTCAAAGCCGACAAAGAAAGAAAATGTTAGAATTGGGGTTCAAAGGAGGGAAAACGAAGGAGAGTTGAAGCAGGGAGGTTGTGTAAAGCAGGGACCTTACCTACGTACCTTAAATCAAAGGACAGATCAAAGTGCATCAGCCACACCATAGATAGCTACCTAGGTACTCTGAAACGAGGCTTGAGCATATCGCTAAACCACTTCCGATTCACCGCCCATGATTTTCTGCCGCTCCCACTCGTCATACCCATTGGAGCTAACACGGGCTCATGAGATTTTGAGCCACCATCAACTCCAACTGATCCGTCTCAGCTGTCCCACTATTACAGCTACACTCCAGCTCTCCATTGAGCCTCACGTCTCCAAATCTATACATAAAATACAATCAAATATCTACAGAAAAATGGGCTTTTGGCCATTCTCAGGCGACTCCCGCGCCGACGCTATCCGCTCCGGCGATGCCATTCCCAACCGTCAAGAGCGCAAGATCTGCTGGGCTGCCCGCGATGCCTACTTCAACTGTCTCGACGCAAACAACATCGTCGACGCTACCAAGGATCCTTCCGCAACAAAGCGCGCCTGCCCGACCGAGACGGCAGACTTTGAGAGGGACTGCGCTGCTGCTTGGGTCAAGTACTTCAAGCAGTGGCGGGTAGCCGATATCCAGAAGAAGCGACGTCTGGATGAATTGAGAGCCCAGGGTGCGCAAGAGATGACAGTCACGGCTAGTTTTGCCCCTGAGGGTGGTGCTGGAGAGAAGGGCAAAGGTGTGGATGATATTCAGGCCATGTTGAATAAGAAGAAATAATGGTTTGGTTGCATTCGGAAGGGGAGACCTCTCGGAAGATCGAAAATAATGGATGAGGCAACGATCACGAAAGACTTCTTGAACAAGGACCAAGCTTTGTTATACATATTGTATTATACCACTGTAAACTACAACACCATCACCAATTCACCCCACGTGTACAATTAATGTACGGCTTCAATATGTCCTTCCCTTTGCTTCCTTCCTTCCAGATGAGACAGCTCAAGTCTTTCTTTATCCTACCAGATCTATCTATTCCTACTACTCGAGCACCTCCTTGCATGTGCAAACCGCAAGCCCTGCCAGCTGATGACAATCAGATGAGAAACGACAATAAGCATACCAAAAATAAAAAAAGGAATAATCATGTGAAGGGGCCGAGCCAATGAAGAATTGAAAGGACCATAAAAATGGTGTCAAAAACAAACTGTAGCGTGCTAAACGTGGTGGTATCATCCATGCCTTCTTTTTAATAAAGGAACCATATCTTGCACTCGTCCTCCAAGTGCCGTGCCGCCTTGTGTCACCTCGCTCGATGATGCGATGCGACTCGGCCCGCCATCTGCCTCAGTGCTTCTCTGTTTCGTCACCGACAAAGGAAATGAGATTGAAATAGAAACTTGCTTTCGTAGGCCGAGACCAATATGCCAAAGGTGTCGAGATAAAAACAAAAAAAGAAATAGTGCATGCATGGCTGGTCAAAGAACGGACCAGAATAATGGGGTGTCGCCGGGTGTCTCGCTTTTCTAATGCATCATTGGTGTTTGACAATGGTTCCGTCATTCGTCAACCTTGTGTACCTGCGTCGTTCGCTTTCTTAATCGTGATCCCTTTTTGTCCTTGATAGCCTTGATTAGGTCGTCGCTGCAACCTAAACTACCATTCGTACTCCGTTATCATCTGTGCCATCCTTCCTCGGTAGCGGCGGCAGCTCTTTGTTGAGACTGTCATGGCTGACCCTATGTCGGAGCGTGGGACCGTTATTGCCTGAAGCTGTACCGTTGCTCAAGCCTGCATATCCACTATCAGCACTTCCTGGTCCAAGATACCCAGACTTAGGAGGGGTTGGCGGCGGTGCTCTGGTAGGTGGGAGACTTTTGTTGAAATCCTTGGGGGGTGTCAGTGGGCGAAGTTCGTTATCATCCCGTGCATTCTCGCCCGCTTCTTGTACAACGGGAAGGATAGGCTCATGCTGCATTGAATCGCGAGTGTCCTTGGCAGTGCCAGTGGACAAAACTCGATCCGGTACTTGGTCTTCGGTGAAGCCGTGTCTCTCTGAGCGTTCGGCCGCCTTGTTAGCCCTCTCAAGCGTTTCCCGCGCTTCTGGGGACCGTGGACCGGGTGGTGGGGGAGGCACATGGCTAGGTACCGGAGGAACAGCCTGAGATGATCGACGACGAGAGTTCCAGCTTGACACCCTCGTCTCCGAGCGTTGCGCTTCAATCATCTCCTGATGTCTCCTCTCAGCCTCTCGGTGTGCTTCTTCGGTGGACATGGTGACACCCTCGATGAAATGGTAGAACCGGTCACCATACTGGTCGGGAGGTAGCGCCGAGATCTGTGTTTTGTCGCTGGACAGGCCCTTCCAGAAATGCTCGATCTTTTTGATAATTCCATACTAAAACATGTCAGTGGTGGATGTTTCTAGTGTCAGACCAGAACTTACATGAGTGAGGCAGTCGATGACTCCCAGGTAGTAAATCTCATCCCCCGGTGTATTATCTTCGTGGGTCGCCCTAAACCCGCCATCATCTTGCCCGAAAACCCACCCAGGACGTTGTTGGCCCTCTTGCAACTCATCTGGCATCTTGTTCGCTGATTGACCCATGGGTACTGGTCGCTCCTGGCGAATCATCTGTCGCAGCTCCCTGGCCTTTCGTTGGTTCTCCAGTTTGGATGGGGTGCGGAGAAGAACTGAGTTAGGTTCATCATCAGGAGACTTTTCACCACCGGGATTGAACACTTGGAGCGTCTTGTCACGAAGATTCTCCTCGTTCCCTCGTGAGACGTCGTGTATGCCAACCAATAGCGAATAATCCATGATCTTGAGTCGTTTCAATAAAGCAACATCTCGCTGCAGCTGCTCAAGGAACATGCGCTTCTTCTGAATGCCCAACTCCAGGCTTCTCTGTCGCCTCAGCCAGTTGAGATCCTTAAGCGTTGCACGGGGATTCTTCTCCAGATCCTCCTCTCTGTAATCTCGACCAATGGTGGATCCCTTCAGATCAAAGGTAGTGTGAATATCTCGGTGCGGAGGAAAAAGGTTATTCATTACAACAAAATGAATCTTCTTGCCATATGGCATCTTGACACGGTGGAGGCCGTAGAACTGTGAAAGAAGCATATTGGGATTGTCCTTGACGTGTTGATAGTATTCTTTGAGAATTTTGCGAAGGAACTTGTGCTCGGCGTGGTGAATGGTCTTGATAATATACTTGTAATCCCGTGAGAAGTAAAAGAAGCTCCCGCTTTTGCCTGGGGAGCCGAGCTCAGAAAGAATGTACTTGCCCGTAAGCGACATGAGATAATCGGCAGGATCCAGGTGGAAAAGAGATCGAAGACGGCGGAAAACCCAAGGGGCGTAGTCCTTGAACTTGAAATCGTACTTTGCTGACGGTACCAGCTCATTACCGGCAATGTCAAATGTGGACTTCTGCTTAGTATCAAAGTCGGCATCTGTCAATTCTCGGTCGAGCTTGGCATTCGTTCTCGAAACCGAAACACGAATACCAGTAAGCATGTTATAGGCGGTCTCCCAGTTAGCATGAGTCTCGTCAACCTTCGTGCCGACAAGCACTCGGTCGTCATCCTCCTCTTCCTTTCTTCGCCGCTTGCTGGCCCGTTTTTGTCGCAAAGCCTCTGCCCAGCGAAGCGCATCCTCATCCGGCACGATCTCGTCACGGGGCCCATCTGACTGCATCGACCGAGTTGGTCTTCTACCCATACTCAATGAAGGTCGTCGGCCACTAGGGGTTCCGGCATTGGTAGGAGAGAAGCGGCCGCTAGCCTGCGCAGTATCCATGCCGTCTTTGGATCCACGACCTGGGACGTACTTAGGCACATCGAGAGTATGCCTTTGCTTAAGACCAGGCGGAGGAGCTTGGAGATGCCCTGTCGACGAAGCAGCCGCGCTTGAAGGGTTGTAAATTGGCGGGGATGATAATCGATGAGCGCCATTGGTGCGAGGCTGCGATACCTGCGCCGCATCGGTATTTGTGGGTGATGTGGTCGTAAACGTGTGAGTTCCGTCGATCCCACCGTTATGGGAATTTCCTGAAGCTTCTTCTGGGTGTTGAGGTTCTAATGGAAGAGGTTTTGATAGAATACTGTCATGTTGGTAGTCGTTCGTAGAGGGCATATTAGAATTGATCTCGTTGACGACGGGCGGCTGGTGGCGGGTACGGTCGACGAGGTTTGCGTTACCGTTCAACATGGGCTTCTGCTCAAAGTTGTCATGCTCGGCAGCACCGTCGTGTCGGAAAGGGTGTGTGACCGTAGCGGACTTTCCATTAGAAACAGAGCTCATGCTCGTAGGCCGCGTGCTGTTACTGTTGCCATTCATAGGCGTCGGTGTAGACTCGGAAACTTCTGACGCGTGTGTAGAAGAAATTGAGCTCTCGTCAAAGCTCTCATTGATGGTGTCGGATCGGGTGTGGCGGATAGAACCCCCATTCACCCTCTCCTTGTTCGCGAATCCGAACTGGTTCGTGGGATCAAGGTTGAGAATGTCGGGGTTATTATTGTAGATTGTCGAATTGTCCTGGTCGGAAAGAAACGATGGCATTTCGAGAGGAAACCTAGAGAACTCGCTGGAAGACAAGACCAGCGAGCGCTGTCGCGGTAGATGCTACAAGGAAAAAGTGATGCTATTTCGAGATTAATCGGTAGCTTGGGTTGGAAATATGCCTTTGAGATGTCGCCAGGAGCTACGCTCACTGTGATCCGGCTGTGTTCTTTTGATTCCGTCGAATTTGAGTTGAATATTATTAACGTTGCTGCTGGAACAATGGGCGGTAGAGACGAGAGGGAAATTGGGTCGAGGGCCTTGCTGGCTGGGGCGCACGGGGGGGTGCTTGGCGGGTCGACCAATGGAC
>JAALXH010000712.1:0-10190 GCA_012977735.1 Fusarium tanahbumbuense | reverse complement strand
GAATCTTGGTGATGAGCATGTGCGATGCAGAGTGAAAATAATGAGATAATCCATTGCCATACGGGGCGGAGATGTCGATTCAATGTTAAGGCAAACAGGGCTTTCAGACAACATCGCAAAAGAATTGCCTGCGAAGTTGTACTCGAAGGTTCCGGTTCCGGTTCGAATTCGTTCGACATCCTTCTTGACAAGTACCTGGATCGCAGCTCTCCCAGCATCTCTCTCACACCTACGTTCTGGATGAGGTTGCCGGCCGCGCTTATTCATAGCTCCTGACGTAGATAGAAGAGCATTTTCATGCTCAGACTTTACGCCATACCTCTTTATACTCCGCCCATTTGCTGAACCCTGGAAAAGCTTGGGGTGAGAAAATGCAGGCAACGAGACCGGGTTTTCCTTACCTAAAGACTGCAATACGTTCTCATCATGCCTACTGCCGTCAACAAACATCCCCACCATCCCTCTTTCGCTCAGAGTCTGACGACAAGCAAGAAGCAATCTAGTTGCTACTGAGTCTCGACGATTGACCATGTCGGGATCTTCATCTGGTGAATAATTAGTACAATTCGTCACAAACCTAGCAACTTACCTTTGATGCAGATACACGAAACACCCCCAATTCCTTGTCCTATTGCAGCCGGCCATGGGATATCTGCACCGCAGGGGCTCCCATTGTTGGGGAAGTAAGTGATTGCTGCCGCGACCAAGTTGTCTCCCTCAAGACCAACAACAACGTCATTAATATAGGAACTGTCCATAGTTCTGGCATATTGGTCATACCATCCGAACCCAAATCTCCTCTGTGACTCTTTAGTCGCAATATCTATGACCTGCTGGTAATCAGAGAGCTGGCAGGATCTGAATGTCAAACCGGCTGAAGCTAGGTCGGGCATCGGAGTATCGGCGAATTTCAAGAGCCAATCTAGAACAAGTCGACCATGGCCAGGCTTAGTAGACTCTTTCAACTTCCATCCTTGTTTCTCGAACCATTCCGTGTTGGTCACATGAGCTGGCAACCCATAAAACAGTCTTGGAAATGTGCTACCGATTTGTATAATGCTGACTCCTCGAATTTTGCTGAGTTTGCCCACAACTTCATTGTGAAGCATACGACCGATGCCTTGACCCTGATAGTTCTCGTGAACAATGATGGCTGCTATTGATCCAATCAAGCGATCGGCGCTGTTATCTATGTATGTCGTAAACGTAGCGCAGAATCCAACGACCTTCCCATTCTGAGGTTCCCGGACGATATAGTGCATCGCATACCCATCGCGTTTCAGGGCGGAACCAAGAGCTGCACGATCCAGACGGAACTTGGAGGGGAAGGATGCCTCCCACAAGGTATGTATCTCGGGAAGATCTGTATTAAAGTCCCATCCAACAAGTGACCAACTGGGTGAAGGAGGGAGGTCGCTGGACGTTGGCTTAGCAGCAGTCGTTGGTAGTTCCGTGGTCAAAACAGCGGCGACCGCCTGCAAATCAGACACGAAATATCCCGAACACTGCACTACAGTCTGAAACTCGTACTCTCGGGCCCTGTCCTGAGAGACTTCGCAGCATGCCACTAGAACAAAAGGGCGCTCCTCACATACTTCTCGAACCATATCGGTGAGTTCTAGTTGAAAAGTACCCTCGTCAGATAAGAACCCACTGAGCACGAAGATGATAGTTCGCGCTTTCTTGATAAATGCCACATGTGTACCAGTGATGCCAGAGTTTTTGGTATACGGAACGTGTCTGATGAAGGGATATGACTGCTCCAATGCTTTACCAAGAGGCTGAAAAGGATCAGTTGAGCTGGGAAGAGCTGGATCCAGGGGAACCACAGCAGGAGTTAATAGTAGAACCAAATCCCCATCCACAAGGTTCTTCTGTAGAGGAATCAGGTTCTGGTGGTCCCATAACAAAGTAGCCAGTGAGCTTTGATTTTGGGGATCTGACATTGTTTACGGGCGTATGAAATATCAACAGCAGTGCAATCACATGGCCGTTTGGACTGTTGCTTGTGTCTGTCCCGGTTAAGTGTGCGGTATCCACAAGCACTCAACCCCTCTAGGCATGAATCAGCTTTCAAATGGTGTTTGCAACTGATGACAAAGAGAGTGACGAAGAACCGTAGGCGATAGTTCAGTTTGTTTGCAGCTCAAGAGATTTATATCTGATTGTCGTTATTGATGAGGCAGGTTGTGCAACGGTAGGGGCCAGTCGACGGTTTGGAAACTCATATAAACCGGATTTTGAGTCAAGCCAGGTAGGCAGAGAAAGGGACAAAGGAGAGAAATAGACTGCCTATTCATTTGAGCCCGAACAGGTGGAAGATAAGCAAATCAATGATCTATAAATGCGGGTTCGTGACGACGATGGCCTAGGGCGTCTGCTGGGGTCCTGCGCGGTCGGTCAGCCATCCAAAGCACTGGGAGGAGGGTTTAAATGAGTGTGGGGTTGATGGGACGAAGGCTGCGACATGAATTGCTATCTGCAATCAGCCGCCATGAAGCGCCAGGGCTACACAGTGACCTCTCCAGTTGCCAGGATAGATCGAGCAGGGTTACCCGACCAAGAATATCGGCCTTGGCCTAGATCAGTTGGTGGTCATGGACTCGTGGCATGGAGAGCATCTCATTCGTGTGGGATTCAATCGACAAATTGGGGTTGCCGAAGGCGAGGATCGGTAACACGGTGACAGTGGGTTTGGACTGCGCCTGCTCAAGGCTGCTTGGTGGTGACACGAAGATGCACGTCGCTAAACGGGAGATTTAGTTGCAGGACAGTGATGTACCATAGGTATGTAGTGACATAGGATGGCACATTCGTTGTTTGCAGCGCGGTTCACAGACGCTACGCAGCGTGTTTTGGAAAGGGAGGTAGGTGAGCGACCAAGAAACGAAGACGTATCCGTATGTCCCTTGATGACCGCTGGCTTTACTCAACTATTCCGGTCCTGGACCTCGCCGAACAACAGCCAAGTAGGGATATTCAGCAGAAGGGATTGGTCAATCGTTTATGCTGGCGTGTTGGAGGCATTCTTGAGTAATGCGGGCATGTAGGTAGTTTGTTGGTGAGGATCTGTGCTCAGTCTGATGGATCAGGGTATAACAAGACCGTGCTCATGCGCGCGTGGGCGGCTCCAAAAGTGTTGCATTGATAGATTCGCGGCAGTAGTCGTATACATACATAGGCCGGAGGGGAAGTTTGACCGCTGTATCCGTACTGTCATGGAGATGTCTTTTCCTGGGTCACGTAGTAGGGTATGTTTGTTGGAAGCGAACCTAAGTGTCAGCCACGGCTCTGGTAAGCCTATCGATATTAGGTACAAAGAGCCCAAGTCAAGGGATACCTTAGTAGTGTCGTAGTAGCCATGGCTCCAACGGAGGAAGAAAGATGAGACATGAGGAGGATGAGGCGACTTAACGTGTTGAGAGAAAGGAAAGAGAATGTTGTTAACCTCTTTTTCAACAATCATGCCCGAGGATTTGGACGGAAGGCACTACGGAACGATTCATACTCGTACCTTCCCTTGAGTACTTCGTGCCCGCGTACTATCTTTGTTGGTACCTAGGTAAGTACCTAGGTAAGAGTGTTAGAAACTGTAGAGTAAGCTTTACGGCAGGAACGGCCCGCGATCACCAGTTTATAGCGTCAACAAGCCCCCAACCAATGCAAAATGAAACTCAAATCAGGTATTCACATTGCCGTACTAGTACTTAGTAGAGTAGGTACTGATGCCGCGGCCAAATGATCGTCAGAGGGCAGCACTGCCGAAGCCCGGGTATCCTGACTGGTCTAGTGGCATTGGATAGAACGTTGCGAATAGTCGGGTGCCTACCAATGAAATCCTAATCGCCAAGATAGTTGAACTAATAACGATGGTACCATCTTTAGGCCCAAGGTTGTAGGCACCTAGTACCTAGTTTTAGTATACAGCATAATGACTGCTGTAACAAAAATGGCTCTATGTTAGATTAGGCTCTGGCAGCTTTTGTTTGTCCAACGTCTCACGGCATTGCCAGTATAAAATGAAGCACAATGTATCCATCTGTAAACAATCCGTAGGTTAGTACTTAGTAGGTAAGGTACTGTAGCCGGGCAGCTACCTGGGTGTGCCTACCTGTAGGCTGTAGGCACCTGTATCTCGACCAAGGTACCTGCCAACAGATTACGGCAAGCCGAGAAAGACGGATTGGTTATCGCAATACTTACAAAGTCTACTCGGAGTCTTATATTCCAATTTCCAGTGCTGCTATAATAGGTATTATTATCGTACGTTTTAGAAGATAGTTTGTAATGTAAAGTTGGGATCAATAGTAGGCACAGCACAGACAGTGACAGACGGAAGCCGTATATAGGCCCCACCCCGACCTACAAGGTCCACCTTCCCCCCGAAACCCGAAAAACGCGCCTCTTTTGGGCCGACGCGTCCCACTCATTCACAGCAACAATTACCACAACCTAAACACCGATAGCTGCCGCTCGGCTCCGGAGCCTGTACTGTACATCCTTGCCCTCTCTAAGTGACGCTTACACATCAAGCATCAAATCAGGATAGCAAATTTCACACAAGCAACGCATGGAAACAGACATCGATCCCGCCTCGGCGGGCCAGGAAGAGCTTCGTCTCCTCGTGGGTGATGTTATTGAATGTGAGTTTGGTCATGACAAAATACATGCTCCATGCTCACGACATACACAGCGGCCAAAATACCAGCCAAAACACGCCCTTCCAGTGTTAAGCCCACCATCGCCAACCTTACCTCTCTTTGTTATGAATGGGGTCTCTTACCCGAGGCTCTCGACAGTCTCATCAACCTTGTTACAACACCAAATCACCTGGACCAAGCAAGCCAGGCTGCCATCATCAGAAATCTCTACCCCGTTGGAGCTGTCTCTCGAGGTTCTGTGCTTCGTGTCGTCTCTTGTCTTGGTCACGGAACGCTTAAGCCGTCTCTGACACTGCAGGCGGCTCTCATCAAGTGGCTTATTACAGTACACCACACTCTAGAGTCACCACAGGTGCTCTCTCAGGCGTATCCTGTTCTGTTCAATCTCCTCGATACTGCAGCCACTCGGTAGGCCCAATCTTCCCCATGACAGGCTTTCTGCTAATGCATCTCAGTCCCAATTTGAGTCATCTTCTTGCTCTAATCACACGGCGCAAGCACGTTCGACCTTTTCGAATTCAGGCTTTGTAAGTACCAGCCATCGTTATCCTTACTACTAACTTACATAGTACAGGCTTAACCTCTCAAGACAAACCGGAAATGATCCTTCTTTGATTGGTCTTCTAAGAGTCTTCAAAGACTATTACCCAGAGGTTATTGTGGGAGAGGTTGTTCGTGGTAAAGCGTCATCCTTCAAGGTATGCATCGGATAGTCATCGAAGATTTTCTTACTAACATGTTGCTAGCATCCCGATCCGCAATGGCGAGATAGGTTAGACGAGATTCAAGAGGCGCACTTCTACAAGTCACAAGAAGGCGTATCTAAACCAAGGGATGGTTTCCGTGTTCATCGTCCTATTGGTCGTGGTGCCCGGAACAAGACCATTCCGCTTGTGCACACGTCTCATGTAACGGAGGTTTGTGATTGCCAGAGCGATGAGGGACGAATCTTTACTGACATTGTCAGGACGCCGTCACACTTGAGGAAATCGAAAATGCAGTTGGCTTCGTCAAGAATCTCGACAAGCTAGAGCTGCCCAATCAGCTAGTTGCTGTCTTAGCAGATCCATTACTACAAAAGCTCATGGTTCTGCGACCAAGCATAGAGTCTGACCAAAGAATAGCAAATTGGCTCAGCTCAGCTCTTCAGGATGTAAAAGATGGCGATGCGGATGAAGCCACTTTCTTTGAGCTATTAGGTATTCTCCGAGACTATGTCATCTCGACCAAGGTCTGCTTGTTTCTATAATTTCCTCTGATTTGACACTGACGGCCTGCAGACCTTACCTCCCGTCCTGCTCGACTTCTTTGCTGGGTTTCTTCCACTCTGGGACGGCTCTCAACACCGCGATTCAATGTTCACTATCTTTTCTTATTCCCCACTAATTGATTTCCAAAGTCCGTCTCGATCACTCTCATTCCGCTTATATGACTAACTCCCGCCAGAACTATACCAACACATCCTCAAGCCTCTCGAGGATGCCACATTGGACAATACCCCTGAATCCCAACTGGCTGTCCTCAGCTTATACAAGCATCTCCTCCATCACTGGATGGTCGTTCTTGAATCCAGTGAAGCTATACCGGATTATGCTAGTGATGCTATTACAGACTTGATCCGACACGTCAACCCTCTGGCTCTTAGCATCGCCCAAACATCCACCTCGATCTCAGCACGGTCTGCCATCCTTGACTTTTATGAGCAAAACTCTCGACTCGTCAGCCACGAAACCTTGAAGCATTACATTCGAATTGAGCTGCCGCCGTCTCATCTCATCTACATACTCTTTTTTAGCAGTTCTGTCGCCATTGTATCGCGTATTTGTGCCATCCTCGCCTCGTATAAGAAAGGATTCGAAATGGCCATGTTAACAAAACCAAAGCGCGACGGAAGCAACCGTATTGACTCGGCATCATATAATAGGATTTTTGTGAGCCTTTTCAACGGGTATCTTATGGACATGTGCAACTGCTTTTGGAGAGGCAAGGCCTTCACCGACAGCGACCCAAACGCACAAGGTTGCTTGGTCCCAAGAAGCCTTGTCCCAAAACTCTCTTCATACGTGAATGTTGTGGATACATCCCAAACTCTAACATCACTATTCTCACTATCATACTCGCCGCTCCTGTGCTTACAGAGCACTCGGTGTATTCAGAGCCTCGAGAATGCTGAGATCAACAGTGACACACCCCTGCGTGTCAGACACGAGGGACCACCGACACAAAGCAGTCTTGGACAGCTCGCAAGTTCTGGCGGGATCCGTATCTCATGGCAGGACTATCGCATCAAGGTATTGGAGGAACTTAGCGCAAAGGAGCTCGCTGGTATCACAGACCTGCTGAAGAACACAATGACGATTTTGAGAAAATTGATAGACGGTGAGGGAAGCACGAGACCAACCGCGACGCAATAATGAGACATGAGACTGAGGTTGATATACCATCATTTTGTATCTAACTAAATTCGTAAGACTTGTCCGGTTGAAGTGACAAAAGTCTAATCCCCCTTGGTTGAAATGCAGGGTATCAACAATGCTATAAGAAGCACATTCAAGAACCAGATTCCGCGCTCATTGTCATGCATAAACTGTTGAAGAAGATCAAACGCCGTAGAATACAGGGTTGAGGACTGTTTCCCATCGAATCGAACGCCATGGGTGAGTGCCAAATATCACTTCCCTCTTCCTTTTCCTGCTGACCACGCCAAAAAAGAAAAAAGAAACAATGCAGTTGAGTGCCACCGATCTTTCCAAACTCCAACGAAAGAATAAAATAAAACCCGAGTACATTGTTAAGAATGTATCGATAGAGGTTCCTCAAACAAAGACGTGTAGGCAGTACTTATGCTTGACGCTGCTTGGACTCGTCGCCATAGCCACCAATCTGGATTCCTCCGAAGCCGTAAGTCTTGCCTTCGGGGCCGCGGTTAGCACCGCTTCGTGGTCCTCGTTCCTTCAGGTCATCTCGAAGCCAGCTCAGTACGAGCTCTCCAAGACGACTGTTGCCAGAGTGACCAACAGTTCCGTCGATGGTGGCAAGCATCTTGTCAGCCTCATCCCACTCCTTGACAGTACCAAGGTGCATATGAGCGAGGTGAGTGGGCCAACCAGCAAGGTTATCCAAGATATGGGTAGCGTAGACGATGGTGCACTCTCGGATTTCCGTCTCATGCTTGAGCCAGGCAAGGAACTCGGCACGGCTTAGAACGTCGAGGTCGACGGTGATCTCGTCGAGAAGCAGAACAGTCCAGGGTCGCAAGAGACCCATGGCAAGCTGGACACGGCGGCGCTCACCGTCGGAGACAGCGTGCATGCGCCAGTTGGTGTCGACATCGAGCATGGCCACAAGCTCATCTCGACGATCAGGGTAGGCATCGCCACCAACCGAACGGAGCAACTCATTGACGCCAATGTCAGTTCGGACAATAGGGTTCAGAACCCATTCGAGACCGAGATAAGTGACGCCCTCAAGACCTTCCTTGAAAGGATCAACTCCACAGATAGAGATGGTATCGCTAGGTGCAAGACGCTTGCCAGCGAGGAGACGAAGCAGGGTCGTCTTACCAGCACCGTTGGCACCAATGAGAAGAGTACGGGATCGCGGAGGAAGGTCAAGGGTGATGTTCTTGATGCCAGTTGAGTAGTCGGGGAACGTGTATGAGAGGTTGTTGACCTCAACACGAGGAGCCTTGGGAGGAGCCATGATGAGCGCAGGAAGTGGTGACGTTGAGATGTTGTGTGGCAGAACAGACGAGAGACCGGTCAAGTATGAAGAATCAAAGAGAAGTTTGCGAAGAGAATAGTTCTTTAAGTAGCCTGATTTATCAAACGTATGAAGTTATATAATTGGATGAGATGGTGCGTCAGAGATTTCCCTCCCCCTCTACAGACTACTAATAGTACCTACCGTACTACAGTCGAATGCCGTCTCGACCGGCCGGTACATGGCGGGGTCCGATAAACATCAGATTCCAGTGGGGTCCAACCTTTGCAACGATTCTATATTTTACCGTGTATGTATATGATTTAGTTATGGCATTGTATTTCTTGTGACACACTTGTGTTGCTTTCAAGATATCAAATATGTAGTTCTATTTGAAGCTGGGAAGGGCTTGGTTGTCCCCCAGTATCATGATGGATGGGAAGCTGAATGACCCCTCCAAGTTCAACACTTGAGGATGTTCACTTTAGTGGGCTCACCGCCCAAGATCCAGCACGTCATTCCCTAACAGGAACCGCTATCGGTCCCTTATCCGTTGCCTAGCCACTTTACGCCAGAACGCGTCTAGTCGCGGACCAGAGCTTCTCCACGCGTTTTCCTGCACTAGACGAGACGACAGCTTCACCTTCAACGACCGATCAAGCCAATTACACAATATCGAGACGTTTCACCGATACATTTATGACTAGTCAATGAGGCTCGAATAAATCAGCTTGTTTCAGTCTTGAAGCTCGTATCCTCTATTCTGTTCCTATATCTCGGCACTCTCCAATATGGTGACCCTGGAAGAGGTCGAGGGCAGTCTCTTGCAGAGGCCATCGTAAGCTCTACCGATTGATCATTATTCATTACGACGACAATCTAACCAAGAAAACTACAGTGATGCTGCTCACGAAGTTCCTTCCCGGAGTGCTTCCACCTATAAACCCCTGCAATCCTTCGCCCTCGACAAGCAACGTTCCTACAAGCAACAGTATGGAGACATGTACTTCCTGCGTCTTACAAAGATTAAGCCAGCTGTCGATCAAGTAGCCGCCGCGGCATGGAATGGCACTACTATTGGTGATGAGGAGGCCCAAAGGGTTGAACGGGTGCTCGATGTCCGTCAGGGAGAGCTATGCTGGGTGACAGGCACCGTATATATGGAGATGCCCCTTAAGCCGAATATCCTGGAGGATGTGTCCAAGGACGTACGACATCTCCCCTCCTCTACTCCTAATTCACGAAGCGCTAACTCGAATGCATAGCGCTGGATCTCCGCTCCCATCTCGACACCCAAATACTTCTCCGAAGATGATCAGGTTATGCTAGAGGACGAGTCGGGTCGTATCAGACTGGTTGGTGACCTGCTCAAGACAGTAAACCTTGTGACAGGGTGTATTATCGGAGTTATGGGCACCGAAAATGCCAACGGAGAACTCGAAGTCATCGATATCAAATTTCCCGACCTGCCTCCTCAACCAGAACGTTGGAGCCTCTCAAAGCCTGTCGCGGACAAGGGCAAGACGAAGAATGAAGACGAAGAGATGACAGACGCCCCGGAAAAGAAGAAGGGCAACAAGAAGATCGCCATTGTGTCTGGCTTATCTTTCTCGGGCACTGACGCTTCCTACGCTCTTGAGCTTGATCTCCTCCTTGAGTATCTGCTTGGTGAAGCCCTGGACTCATCAAGTCAAATCGACATCTCACACATCAGCCGTCTTATCATCGCTGGAAACTCGATCTCAACAACAGACCGCAAACCTGCCGCTGCAGATGAAGCGCTCCCCGAAAAGAAGGGCCAGAAGAAGTATGGTTACGACGCCAGTG
>JAALXH010000710.1:0-25093 GCA_012977735.1 Fusarium tanahbumbuense | reverse complement strand
GTATCTTCTTCAATATATATTTTTACTTTTATTTTAATCTTTAACGTCTTTCCGTGATTTACCCGTTGACACTAACAATGTACGGATTCTGGGCTCTAGAACCTTCAAGCTTAGCGTAAGTTTCTCACTGTCTGCTCTACGTCATCATCATGTGCGGTGGCTGACTCTTCTTCTCCGAAACCTGCAGCAAAAGACAAAAGAACGTCATGGGTCTTTTCTCTTCCACAGAAGAAGAAGATTCTACTCCGCGTTCTCTACAACTCAGCAACCTAGAGCATCGCATTCCAATGCCTCGCTCACTGACTTCCGTCTCCAACCTGGAAATCCGCGACCTGAATCGCGACCAGGTCCGCTTTTACCACCCTGGTTATTTAAAGCCGTTGAATCTCCTCTTCTGTTTGCCGCGCGTTGATTATGAGCCTTTGAGAGGGGCTTGGGGTGTCCATTTCAAGACTGCTCTCACAGCATGTCAAATCATTGCGAATAATGCTTTTGGGAGTGGACGCTTGGCGAGGGATGCTGAGGGCAAGGATGTTGTTTCGGATGATGATCAGATTTTGCTGAACAGGGATTATTGGTTCTTTGTGGATGGTGAAGGTATGTTATCACCGCCAAGACAAGACAACTCACCACTAACGTGCTATAGAACGATATCCGATTGTTCCAAGTTTTAGAGATTGGAAATTTCCCCATGATGAATTGCCAGATTGGTGGTCTCCACCTGCTTGTTCAACCACTCTCCACAGCAAGCGATGCGCCGTCACAAACACCAGCTACGCATTTACATGGGCGCATTTAATTCCCCGCGAAGAACAACAATGGTTTAACAAAAACGGCATGGGTTTGTACGGTGGAGGATCACATACAATCGACGACCCGCACAACATTCTTCCACTAAAGGCTGATCTCTACGTCTGCTTTGACCAGAGTGTTTTTGCTCTCATTCCCAAAATCGCACGATCACCAGATGGTAGAGAAAGTTCGCCTCAATATGTTCTTCACGTCCTTGATGGCCGTGAAGCAGAATTCACAGCACTCTACCAAAACCGACCCGTCGAAACACTCGCTGAGGGAAGTCGCGAGTACCTCTTTGCTCGCTTCGCATGGTCCATCTTCTCATTCCTGAAACCATTCCTCACATCCGGCGTCGGTCGACGCGTAGTTCGCTACCGTGTCCGCGCCGCCGACGAAGACGCAGAGGAAGAACATCTTGTTTCAGAAATGCAAAACATTTTCCTTGATTCACGAAAGTTGGATCAATTGTATGGTGGTAATGGACGAAGACGGGCGCCTTCCCTTGAGGGGAGTTATGTGGATGTTGAGGATGAATGGGATGAGGAGAATGCGGGTCGGACGTTGGAGATGGAGGCTTGACTGGATGGTCAGATGAGATGAATTTACGTTTTGCATGCGAATACGATTTGGGATGGTTTGAGCGTTTGGATTTGTATTTGGGTTGGAAAAGGAAATTTGACACAGAAATTGTTTTGATATTGAATTGATTATCTATTGGATTTCATGGTGTGTTGCACAACCAGTGAGGTATTAGGAACTCGGCGCCCGAAGCCAATCCGCACCAGCTCAGCTCGTTCCGACCACCTATCATCGTCAAGAGCTACTCATACCTTCTTCTGTCTTCGAGACCAGTACTACTCAGGTCGTTGAAACCAATTTTCCCTATGCCGCCGTGCTGCTGAACATCCTCTATCGTTACACGCTCGTTCTTCAAGAATCGTGTCCTATCGATGCAATCCAATGTCCTTCCCTCATCTGGACCCGCCATGTATCGCACGTTTCTAGTCGAACTTGATATCGCGACCTGAGACCGGGGTCGGAATTGAAGCATTACCATTGGCTGAGATAGAGGCGTTGGCGAATCAGGATGGGCAGCGACCCGCTGATGCTGACGCCTTTTGAACTTGAAACGCCTGAAACATTGTAAGACCAGTAAACTACCAAAAGATCGACGTCCTTGAAGCTTCAAAAATGACAAGGGCGTCCAAGCAATGGGGATTTGATAATCAGGCATTCAGAAATCTAGGCCAGCACATACTTGACGTGTCCAGAGGATGCATCTAGAAATGAGCTAGTGCCTGGCCAGTTGTCTCTGAGTTGGCAGATCCGTGATTCCTGCATGAGTAGCACTATCACATATCATCTGCATGACCGTTGAGCTTTAACGAAGATCACGCGCACGGTCGATGAGTTCCTGGTGTATCTTATCCAATCCACAGTAAACACTCAATTTCACTCTCATAACTATAGAGATAATAGCTTCCGACATATCTTTCCTATAGAAGGTATCTTCCTTCTTTTATTTCCACTGGCTTCGCTTTCAAGGTGTCATCGTTCAGCCCCAAGGCAAACAACTCATCCAAGCAAGCAACCGATTCTAGCTTCTTCTTTCTTTCTCGACGTTTCAGATCACTGTATCGCCGAACCTCCGGGGGTTCTTGTTCATACAAAGGCTCTCCCTTTCGGGGTAAGACTGAAGGGTTAGCTGTCTTGTAGGCTTTGAGCGGTTCAAGACTTACCTGGCACCATGGTCTCCCGTACGCGAAATGCCAATAGCAACAAAGTGATATCCATCTCTTGGAAAGAGCCGAAGCATCTCTTTGCTATCTCTATCGCTAATCTAATTTCGTTCTTCGTAGTTTCGCGCTGGGTTACCCATCGTTGGCGTAGGGATATGACGTAGTGCGTCCACTTTCTTCTGACTAATGCATCTGGTTCTGCAGAGTTGATATCAAACTCTGGATACAGACTCCATAGTCCTGCCTGCTTCAGGCCCCTCAAGGATAGTGTGCACGACCGGCCCGCAATATCCAGCATCCCCTGAGACAGATACTCGCCATTGTTGAACCCCTGAGGCAGACGAAAACCCTTCCAGTACCTTTGATGCGGCAGGCCACGAAGCCATCTTTCTTCCTTGTTAAAGCTGCCTTGGCTGAAGTGATCTAGCAGCCATCTATCCCTCATGAACTGACCTTTGGGAAACCTTTCAGTATCTACAGCGCAGATGGAAACGTCCTGTCCAGTCTTGCAAAACTTTGAGTTTGCAAATTGAATCACGACCATCAAGGAACTGCTCCAGGACACAAGGTTGTCATGTTCACGTATCCATACAATGTCGGATTCGTTCTTGATGTAAGGTCCAAGCAGATGGCTATGCAGCATTTTTGACGCCAACGCTTTCTCCTCGTTCGTCGGAGGCAGCTTTGTATTCCCGAAAAGAACATTAAGTTTAGGAATGGAAGGTCCCCTATTAAAGTGTCTAGCCGGGGCTATGAAGTTAGAGTTGTTGATTCCACCGCTTTCTGAGTTATAGGCTCGAAACAGATATTTTGGGGGGTCATCAGCCGCTGGTGGTGGTTGTTGAAATGGCGACGAGTGTTTTGGTGGTGTGAACAACGTTGGGCCACCTGGACACTCATTCAGGCACTCAGCCCAAAATCGGGCCCATTCTTCTCTAGCAGTCTTCTTGCTGCCGTCAATGCAGCGTTCTATTACTCCTAGGTCTTGATTCGGATGCCAAGGACGTTCAGGCCCGTTTATAGAAGCAAAGTAATCGTCGGGATCGAGTTTACCGGATGGAACAGCTTGGATGCAACATTCCTCAACGATCCTCCACAAAGTGTGATCATAATCAACGTTGCCTTGTGATAGGAATCTCCTGGCAATCGTTCTGATGGAATCATCGAAGTGCTTGAGTAATTTAGATGTGTCGCTGTATCTTGCATCTCGCTCATTCATTGAGGTAATGTGTGTAACGATCGATTGTACCGCCGCATTGTTCAACCATCGTGCCACGCGTCCGATATTGTTGCTTTGCCGATACACCTCAGAGACCGTAGCTGTATCTCCATTGGCGAGGTCACGGTTACTAGATAGTAGCGTCTTGATGTTGGCAGCCTGCTCGTTCAAATATTCGACTGTTTGCTCAAGCTCGTCTATGGCTGTGATGAGTGTCTGTGGCACCTGTGATCCATCGCTACCGTCAGCGATACCCAAACCGTCAACCCCGCTGATCAGGTTCTTAAGGCTTTCATCTGCTGCTTCATCTCCCATGATGTTGAAAGCTGGGACAATACGTTCTTGAAGATTTGGAAGAAAAAGACGCGGAGTACTTTCTTTCACATCTTCTGGTGCGGGGTCTGGTTTGTATGTCATGTCATGTTTGTGGCAGCCTGCTTTGCTGTACCAATCACAGTGTTACTTTCAAGCCTTGCATGTTGTCTGACCAACATAACTACTCGGGGTTTGCTTACGACACATCTGGTGATAAAGATGCCCGCAATGCGTACTTAATAAAGCAACACTAACAACGTTGAGGCCGATTATGTAAACAGAAGAAAACTATTTTAAGACCAGGATGCTGAGATGAATATTCTAGCTATCTGTAGACGGTTTTGGTGGATCAACTACGAGGCCCTTCATGATTTCATAACATTTCATCGCCATTTCTCTGCTCCCAGCCGAAAGGAATTCCTCATCATAACTAACCTGCAAGAACCTCTTCTTCCAATGTTCCCAATGCTCATACATAGTAACCTGTATATCATAACCCTTTCCTCTTCGACCCCTCAAACTTCTATAAAAAGACTTGATCTGGCCAGGCTGCAACCTCTCCGCGATTCCTGTCCCTGCAACATCCAGCCAAGCATGAATCTCATAAATTTCCTGTTCCAAATCCCAGTGTTCAATACAAATCAAATTCATCACCCTATACACCCAGTCATCATCAACATGATAAAGACCAACTAAATACATCTTGGCTTCCAAAGACCCCGCCTTTGTGAAAAATGTTACATCCTCGGGTTCAATCTCCCGATAGATTTGGTAGCAGGCCTGCCATGAATTGCCAAAGGTTGGCAGTTTCCACCATGGAAACCCTTCTGCAGGGGGCAGGTTTTGGACAGCGAGCAGCAAATCGAGAATCTTATCGACGTCTGAGTCGCATTCCATCAAGGCGTTGGCGAAAAGACCCGTCAATCGGTATAGGGAACGTCTTTCATTCCTTATCATTAAAGGGGTCGTTATTTCGCGTGCGGTCGCCTCGACAGGAATTTCTCCGCGGAGGTAGGCGATGAAAATGATGGCTTCGTCAAGGTGGCATGGGGACTGGAGATCATGAACAACGAGATCATCGAGAGAGGGCGCTGCTTTAGAGAGGATCCATTCATCTCTGACGGTCGAATTCATCTTCATAGATAGATTATAAGCCACCAGGGGGTCAGAGAGTTCTTATTTTGTTTCCAGAGAGTTTCGCAATGTCCGTAATTCCCTATCTCCTCCATCAGGTCGGAGGTGTTTTCGATAAAAGGTCACGTGGTTTTCGCAAACCCAAAATAGGGTAGTCAAAGTCCTGCGTGAGACTTGGCAAAAAGCGATCCGAATATTTTATGCCTCAGATTAAAGATGAAAAAGAATACT
The DNA here is from genome assembly GCA_012977735.1 of Fusarium tanahbumbuense. Classification (NCBI taxonomy): domain Eukaryota; kingdom Fungi; phylum Ascomycota; class Sordariomycetes; order Hypocreales; family Nectriaceae; genus Fusarium; species Fusarium tanahbumbuense. The sequence goes on along the minus strand of JAALXH010000710.1, from coordinate 19,660 downwards.
GATAAAAATCATTCATCCTCTCAACTCTCCCCCCTCACATCCTTAACCTCCTTCGTCCTCTCCAAATCCGTCTGATCCCCCGTATTAACAGTGCCTTCCTTCTCCACCATCATAATAACTGCATTTTCCGCCACAGGTCTATGCGTGACGCCCTTGGGCACAACATACATATCGCCCTCTTTCATAACAACCGGTTCTTGATCTTTGATCTCCATGGTCAACTTTCCAGACAGTAGGTAAAATAGTTCTTCCGAGTCGGGATGTGCGTGCCAAATGAATGCACCGTCAATCTTGGCGACTTTGACGTGGTGGTCGTTTATTGAAGCGACGAGACGTGGGGACCACTTCTCGGTGAAGGAGGACAGAATGTCAGGAAGTGAAGTTGTTTGAGACATTTTGGTGAGATTGATGATATTAGACTTTTGTGGTAATGATAATTAATTCTGTTGAGGTTGATGGTGCTTATATATCCTACTGCATTCTATGGCTTACATGGCTGCGCCCCACTATGTCGCTTGCAAGGCGCAAGGGCGTGGTTTAGCTCGACACGCCCCATCGGGAAAATAAGCATTCCTCGAACCTAGTAATCCCATAGATTCTATAGTCTTCCATCGCCCTCAAGCGTCGAAAAAAAGTTAGATATGGACCTAATCAGAAAGAAGATCCCAATCAGCCGCAGCATCTTCTTCTGCGAGCTTAGGCTTCTCATCCTCTCCAAACCATCCTGAAGCGTGGAGCCCATCCTCCTCCTCTTCCACCTGTTCCTTTTCATCCACCTCTTGCTCTTCATCGTCCTCCTCTGCAGGCTTAGACTCCATACCTGTAGGCCAATCGTCCTCTTCCTGCTGATCCTTCTCTTTTTGGTAGAGCCGTAATTCCCGGGATTCCCAGTCCTGTGGCTGGTCCTCTTCTTGTGGCTGGTCCTCTTCTTGTGGCTGGTCCTCTTCTTGTGGCTGGTCCTCTTCCTGATGTTGGTTCTGATCCTGCTGGTTCCATCCTGGTCCCGGTGCCCATTCGTCTCTCTGACCCCAGCAATCCCGTTGCTTCTCTATCTGGTTGTACCATCCATTCTGATGGTTGTATCCCTGGTTGCACCATCCATGCTCTTGCTGTTGACCTTCGTTTCGTACCTCTAGATAAGGTCGAATATCCAAGATCTCGCCCGTGGGAGAGGCTCTTCCATTGAAATAATTGAGGAACTCCTGCATGGCATACTCGTCGTGGAATTGTACGTAAGCCTCAGTGTCGGACATTCTGACAGTATACTTGGGTGACCAGCTGTGAAATTCCTTGGCCATCTTCCAACTTGAGTTGAGACTGTGGGGTAGAGCCTCTCTGGCCTTCGTGCGCACAGACAGCATGAATCGCGCGTCAGTTGCGAAGATCTTGCGGGTCTCTGTTTTTTCCCATCTTCGCGCCATAAGACCACATTCCAATCGTCGTCTGAATCGGTCTTGATTTTGTGTTGAAAGCATGAGATGCGCGAGGGCACAAACGGCGACGGCGTGTTCCCCAGCATTATCAGCTTTTCTGCCGAACTTCTCTTCATGTTGCAGCTCTTCGGTAAAGCCGAATAACTCAAGGGAATGGCTCAATTGTGGGATCTCTCCAGAGTCTGGCGCTGCGTCTCTGAGGATGTCCCGAATGTTGATGTAGGCAGAGAAATGGGACAACACTTCGGGGAAGTAGTCTCGCACGGTTTTCCACCCACTCGATCCATAGGCGGTGATGACAAGTTTGCGATGGTATCCGTGACCACAGCGCTCGAGGAAACCAGTGACTGCATCATTCAACATGTCAGGGTAGACCGTCTGTTGATCGCCAAAGCGAACATTGTGACGAATCGGGATATCGTGAAGCTTGAGGATTTGCTGCCGTTCATGTTGGTCCACGTGAACGTTCAATGTCAAGGCCTGGACCTTCTTCCTGTTGTAGAATTGAATGAGAGTTGACATGCTCGATGCACCGCAACGGGATACTTCCTCGGGGCTCAGTGAGGGCAGATAAGCCAGTCCAACTTGGAGGAGGACACGATCGTCCTTGCATGACTTTTCGACATCCTTGATACAAACGGCAAGGAACGAGGAGTTGATGCAGACAGAAGGAAACTCTGCCAGTTTGTAGATCTTTTTAAGGAACAGGTCCTTGTTGTTCTGCGAATGGTACATTACCCCCCAGGAATCCATGGTGTTGTTTTTGTAGATGTAGTTGTAGGTGACGAACGATAGGTGATGGATGCGGGATGAAGGATCAGACAGACATTCCGACCCTGGGGTATGCTTTATATACCTTAGCATATGAGTGAGTTTTGAAGTCTAATATTGCATTGAAAAAAGCCAAAGCAATTTTTCCTTTTCGAGTTTTTGAGTTTTCTTGACGAGCAGGATCCTGAACTATATCAAACCTGTTGACAAGGTCTGAGTGGTGAGACTATCTACAATTTCGCAACTCTGATAAGATAAAGTTAATTAGCAGATTGATGGTGCGTATACCTTCGCGAAAAGTCAAAGCTGTGCAGGCCAACTTTGTTTCTTTGAAGCCATCGGGTAAATTTGTGATGCAGTTTTATTAAGACTGCACCTGTGGTGGATTCGGTTGGCTGCACGTAGTCCACATACCATTCTTTCGAAACTCTAGTCAACGATGTGATCTCGGACATTCGGTAAATCCATCTCTCTCCTCCACTGACTCACCCAATGATCTGCTATCTCTGGAAAGGCTTTTCCCCCCAGAGTTCGTTTGAACATGTCGCCGCCAATCAGCTCTTGGAATTTCATCAAGACCAGGCAACACAAGCCCACTAGACACACAAGGCTTGATTCTAGCCCACTATCGTGGAGGATAACCAGCTGTTCTATCCGGAAACTTGGAAGAGAGACAGTTCGTGTCGTGGCCCAACCCGCATCATGAAGTTGCCAGACACTACGTCAAGTCCCAGAACACTGGGACTTCGGTATGGAGGAATACAAGGTGTTTTTACTGGAGAGGGAAGGACTAGACCTTTTACCTGACATCAAACACATCCATTGCTTGTCCAATACAAAACTCAATCCTGTCAGTGGCGGGCAATTAACAACTACTTGATTGTCCAAGAGCTACGTGTACTGTCTTGTAAAACCGAAACACAAGCCGATTCGAATGAATGCGACTGAGAGCTTTATGTCGAAGCCATTCTTTTCAGGCCGTCCGACCCAAGCCCGTTCCAGCGCCCATACCGGAGTAACGCAGCTCACTTGAAATATCAGTTATTCAGAGAACAGTGCTCAATCAGGTAGATTAGTTTTTCTTCAAGTGTTTGGGGAATTAGACGAGGTTAATGAGTGTCTGAGTTTCGAAGAGGGGACTAGAAAGCTTCGGACATCTCCAGCATTGTCATCTCAAAACGACACAAGAGAGTACCTGACCCCCTATGATCTGTCGATATACGAATATCAGTTGGGCGGCCGTATCGGGCATGGACGAAGAGGGAAGCGGCTGAAGAATTTCAATCAATAAATACTCGGATCACTGCAACTGAATTATGCTGTGCAAATCTTAGAAGCAATCGACTCTTTCTGGGGTTAAGCGCCGAGCAGGGCGGGGTGGTGAGACATGAGTGACTAGTGGCAAGCTGAAAAGTCACGACAAGCAGCCCATAGAATGGCTTTGCCGAGGTCAGTAAGTGGTCTCGGCAGTTCTCTTACCTATAATACCTCAAATATTGTTCATGAAGAGTAAATTAGGCGAATTGAAAGCCATGCGATTAGATCACTAGTCTTTTTACTATCGTTCAATAGTTGATAAACTAATGGGATTAAGAAGTACAATGTTTCGTAGGTAGTGGCCATGGCCTTGGTGGGGAGATTGAGAGGTCTAGACCAAGCTAGTGCACAGCGACATTGTGTATGCGCTATGAACTTTGGGATAAGTATAAAGTGAGCGTACGACGACCGCGGGCAACTAGATAAAGGTATTAATCATCCTGAATTCTCTCTCCCAGTCCTGCTTTGTCTCCATTATTTACATCCAATCTGACACACCTCGCAACATGACTCGCGAACCCTTCGACGTGCAGGTCCGCTGGCCAGCCGACAGCGTAGTCAACTGGCCTGGCAAGGGAAGTGACTTTTACAGAAAGACGGGCATTCACATGTACTGTAATCAAAAGGCCGCCAACCCTCTGTGGGAATACCAGATCGAGATCCGCGCGGATTGGCCTTTCACATATACATTCTACGACGAGACGGGCGACAGCTACTCGGTGTCAATTTGGATGGTAGGGATGACTCCTGAACACTACGTCAGTTTCAATTCAGAGCGTCCTACCATTGTGCGCGTCACGGGTAGCTAAGTGGAAGGAATGATATCGGCCAGAACAAGAAGATGGTGGCTCTGTGAGCCGACGGAAGCGTCATATTAGAATATCTGAACCATCTGGATGGAATAATCATGAGACAGGACCTGGGGAGGGGACTGTTAGCTAATAAGAACCTTCTGGTCATCGGAATAAAGACAGATAGCCCCTAGTCAATCAGTCCGAGTGAATGATCCGCAGTATCCATGATGATGGTTCCAGGAGCCTCCAGACGAAAAGGAGCAAATCCAGTTTGCTTTGGTGGCATTGCATTCGCATGTTTGCTAAGTAAGGGTCCTGCCGTGATCTGCGTCTGACTGGTAACCAATTGATAGTGAATGCAGTACCCTGATTGGTCGATCATTCGTCACGGGGTCGTCCACTCAGTCGATCAAAACAGCTCTTCTTTCCACTACCTACGCCTCGAACCCAGACTACATCCTTAGCATTGACCTAGTCCTGATGTTGGTCAGCCTCCCCACGGAAGTCGCCGTCACATTCTCGGACATCGTCTACATCTGGAAATTTGGGGCTTTCTGGGTCTGATCAAGGTTTTCTGAAGGGCAGGTCCTGTAAAGTATACAGATAAAACAACCCCTCTCCGTCTTTGCCGACCCACAACAGTTTAAAGGCATTGCAAGTGGCACATACCGAGCAAAAGAGTTACCCACAGGTCAAGTATGCTTTAATGTAGTCACTATTGGCAGAAGGGCGATGCATAATATATCTCAGTGTGATGGTAGCATCAAGCTCAACCAATCCAACCAGACAGATTCTCGACACTAGCTCGAAACCTGGGTAAAATAGCGATCAGTGATATTGTTCTGCGGCTGAACCGGCTAATTGATTGTTATCAGTACAAAACCGCGAAACAAGCAACCTAGGAGATTGTTTTCAAAGGACTCAATATGCAGAACAACTTTCAAACCACCGGGTCGTCGGCATTGCAAGATCGCCAAGAATTGGATGAATAGATGAAAAAGCGTCGTATTCGCTTGTATTAGAGCGGCCTGGCCCGCTCGGGTTCTCCTACTTGCATATCCGCCGGAGATCATTCCTTTCTGGCTTTTATTTTTACCCATTAGGAAGGTATGGTTTTCAACGGTCCGGGCGAGAGGCAACGTGCATGAGCTGAAAAAATAACGTAGCATGGAACTCCACATGAAACATACTTGCATTACACTATTGAAAACTTAGAAAAGACAGTGTCGAGGGATCAACACGATTGGCTGAGTGATACTACATCGTTATGAGCAGATTGAGTACTGATCACAAGATCGACAGTCTAGACTTTGAAATCTGTCTCACAGTTACGAGATTCCAAAAACAGAAGGCAGACTCAGGTTTATGGCTATACATGTTCAATGTGTGGTGTTGTCATACGAGGGACAAGTACCACGTTCCGCGTGTGTGCGATGGATCATCTGGAATAGTGCATATTATCGTTACATCCGCATTGATGAGCTACCGTGTTGAGAAGGGAATCATGTGGTTGAGGACTTGGAAAGGACTTAACCAGAGAGGCTAGCCATCGAAAGCATCTTTCAAGATGGTCATTGACATATATAAAGGCCATCCACCTCCTCTTAAAACTTTTCATTCTATCAACAGACATTCAAAAAAACAAACCACCTTCCCAAGCAAAATTTCTTCTTCGACTCCTCAACCAAGTACGACGGACCTCTACTCTCTTTCTCAAAAACTCCACCGGACCTTCCGCTAACCTCCCATTAGTTCAATCACGATGGTTAACCTGATTTACGTCGTCTACGCTTTATCCGCCATTGCCGGCGTTGAGGCCTGCAAGAGGACCTGCTCTGCTACCGGTGATAGCGGTGGCACTTGCACCTATAACTGTACCCATGTATGCTCTAGCATCTCTGCCAATGAAGCTCGCAACACCTTCCTTGCGGCTCTGCAGAACGGTGGTAACTCTTGCTCTGCGGTGGGAACTAGTGGTGTTAAGTGCAGAAAGACAGCTAGCTTTGGAAGCTGCTACAACCACTATTGGTCTTGCGGAAGTGGCTGCTAGATAAATCCCGGTCGACGTTGTGGAACTGAGCGGGTATGACGGATAGCTTATGCCCAGACCATGGTCGAAATGAAGAGATCTTTACTGTCTTTGAATGTTGCTTAGGTTGCTTCCATCTCAACCCACGCGTTGACGCTCCGCGTTTGCGAATTGTATCAGAATCACAATAAGATCCTTGCTTCGCCAGAACTGTGAATTTGTCTAATACATCGGGGTTAAAGATTATTCGCAATTGTAATTGGAGACTAGTAGTCATTCGACACTAGGAGTAATCAAGGGCTACATACAGCTACAGCCTTCCCTGCTCCCTCAAGGCTGTGTATTTCTTGTGGCTGCTGCTGACGCTGAGACAGTCATTCAAGGATCGCCTTGCAGCACTGCAAACTATCCTCCTACCTAAGGTCTGCCACCGATCAGATAGGAGAGCCAGCTGCGCTGCTTACGATTCGAGACAATTTGCAAGATGCAGTGTCAAGCATGTCACAGATATTCAGTAACCTGCATAGGCTTCGACTCGTACGGTGGTTACCTGTCAGCGCGTAAGTCCAGATTGATGCATGAGCTGTATGTATTTCGACACTTGCTGATTTATCTCCCTGCAGAATTGGATGTATGGCAATACCACTTGCACTCAGCGTTGTTACCGCGAAATTGGAAGCAGCTAACGGTACCTCTACGCCAAATCACTCTCCAGGTACCGGCTCTGAAAACCACAGCCTGATTGCTTTTACCGAAGCCTTGAGCTCTTTCTATCCTCAATACGACGACGTCGAGCTGATAAAGGCAGCCGTCAGACAAGCAGCAGACCAAGTCGAGACTGTGTCCCAAGCGCACGGCCTGTGGGCCCCAAACTTGAGCTGGACTGAAATTCTCCTAAACGATCCCACTTCATACCTCAGGATAGTTCTGTTGATTGATATATGTATCAATAAAGGAAGAGTTGCAGATGACCAAGACTTGCCTGAGTGGCTGTTGTGTCGGGACGAAGTCAACAGTCCGGACGCCTTCCTGGATGCCTTGCAGGAAACAACCCTACAGGGGTTCTCTCCGACTTTTGGGGGGCTGATATTATCTCAAATAGCAGAGCTTGGAGAGTAAACCATATCTCGTTGCAGAAGAGGGTTATGTTGATGGACTTTGCGCAGAGCTGTCTCACATAATCTCCCCTTTGGTGAAAATGTGCACCTCGAAGTACATCACGTATACCTGCGGCCACAAAAAGGAGATGATGTTCCTCGAGTGCATGGCGCGACAGGGAACCAACGTCAGATGCCATCCATTCATCAAGGAATTTGGGAAGGATGCGGGAAACCACTGCTCGAACCACCTGGTCAAGCCAGATGCAGCATTGAAATACACGGATCAGAATCGACAGAAGCAGGCTGGGGATAACTGAAGGACATGTCGTCGGCCGTGATGATGCGTTGTGTGTAGGGAAGGACAAGGATGATTCATTTTTCTAGAGCACCTAGACGTGCTGCTTGCCCGACGATGAGCTTTCCATCCTGATGAATTACACCTTCGTAGAACACAGCAGAAATCCCCAATCAGTCAGCCCCAGCAAATCCTTCGCAGTATCCACAATGATATTTCTAGGATTCTATCGGTTCGGCTTGATGATATACCTTTGAAATGGAAAAGGGTAATTGTGCAAAGTGACATGTTCTCTCATTGACCAAGGCTGCAAGATCCTTTGCAAACGACGTCGCCCACGTGCCAGGCAACAAATCCTTGTAGCTATCGTTTGTGGCTCAGCACTAGTGGTTTTGATTGCGCGACTGTCGCGTCGGTCAAAATCCCTCCGACCACAACCAAACGTTCTTTTATTTTTCACTTCTTTCATTTTCAACTTCACACTATCATTGTTTTCCATAATTCTTCGCCCCTGCCCGCGATTATTCGATGCTTGCGGGTTTTTCAACAGCACCTACCACCCGGACCGAACCCCTCATCAAGATCGCCACCTACTCACATCATTTAGTCTCAAGGTTCACGTCTATCCCACACCCGTCAGGGTATGAGAAGAATTGGACCTAAAGGCACGCCTGAGAGACGAAAATAATTTGGTCACTTTATGCTAGCTTAGACTAGCACTTACACGACATTTCTTCTGGCACCAACCTGACTCCATACCCACCACGTCATGATGGCTGCCGCCCCTGCTGTCCCTATCCAGCGCGGCCGTCCGTATCGCTCCGCCACTGAATACCAATTTAAAGAAGAAGAGGCGGATGTAATTATTCGGACCGTGTCCTATCATCGCAAAGACTTCGACCTCGCTGTGATCTGGTTCTCGCCCCAAGAACATCACGATATCCGTCCTTCAATAGCAACGCCCTTTCCGCGGGCTTCGGAGGTCGGATCTAGTTCTTTGGATCGGCTACCGCTCGAGCTCTTCCGCGACATCTTAGTTCGCCTGGATATATGTTCTTTGTTCCAGTTGCGACAAACGAATCTCCGAGCCAGAGAGGCGGTAGACTCACTGAAAGAATATCAGATTATTGTCTCTCACGGACTGAACGTCTTTTGCGCCCTGCTACGAACAGGCCTTGCCAGCGACGTTTCTCTACTCGACTTTTACGACGTGCTATGCACCAAGACTTGCAGTACCTGTGGCGAGTTTCGCGGATTTGTATCCCTCCTTATGTGGGAACGTTGCTGCTTCAGATGCGTCAAGGTCGCTCCAGATCTCCGTGTGTGTCCTCTTGCCTCTGCCATAAAGCAATTAAGTTTGACCGAGGCCGGAGCAGAACAGCTGAGGTCATTCAAGACATTGCCTGGAACATATACGATCTCGGCAACCCCGCAAAAGTCCCACATCACCCTCGTTTCTCATCAACAGGCTTGTGCAATCGGCCAACCACCATCATTTATGCTAGGTACACCCCGATCAGTCGTCCGTGGTCAACGACATCCCAGGTTTAACTGCATGGGGTCATGCGCACTTCCTTACTATGATAAATCAACAGGTAACGTTGACCACGGGATATCCTGTGCTGAATGTGAACTTGCTCTCCAAAACAGAGGGATTAACGGTGTGAGTAAGATAGAAGCTGTCGCGGTTCGAGATCAGGTATATGCACGTGATGAATTCCCGGAACACTTCAAATGGTGTGAACAGGCACAGGTGCTATGGAGATCGAGCCATGGAGGTACAAAGACACCACCCGAGCTACCATCGTTGGCTCGTGACGGCGGTTATCTGAAGAAAAAGGAATGAAGGATATGTAACATGGCCAGGTATAGATGACCTCTCGCGTATGGCCCAAGGTACCAGAATAAAATTGTCTAAATTAGCCTAATCTTGTATAAGATGACTAAATGTTTTCGTCTTTTATGCTCTTGGTGCCCGATTGTTCCGACTACTCGACGATCTCTTCGTGGCCTTCCGGCTAGATCACTCCATCTCATCGAACCTATGCTTCTTTCCACGGGGTCCGAGACTCGTAGGAACAGGGTCCCCGCCAGTCAAATGAGACTGAAGACGGTCCACAAATGTCGCGTATGGTTTGAAAGGGACCTTGACCCAGCCGATGATGGGAAAAGCAAAATCATCCATGGAACGCTTTGGATTGTCAAGGCACTCTAGGAGCTCCCGCGGGATATCGGCCTTGTAAACGTAAGCGTAGGCAGAGTCTGACATGTGAGTGACGAGGAGACGCGTCTGGATGTCGCCCGCAAGAGACACGGTACCCCTACGCTGATGTAGCTGGGCCATGCTCAGAATGAGGCAAATGAGGTAAGGGTCATGTCGCCAGTCTGGGGGAACAGCTCGTCGAAATCGGATGTCATACAAGCGCTTGACTGGGTTGTTGGTCAAGCCACGTGGGGCTCGGCTGGGACACAGCATCTGCCGGCGCTCTTTGCTGAGGTTGTACCTATAATATCCAATGATCGGGTCGCCATAGTCGACAACCTTCTCTTTCTTTATGCAAAAGACACTTAGATCCGTACAATTGTGTTGAACTATATGTTTGTGGTAGGAAAAGTACGGTGCTTGGCTTATGTGGACAATGGGGCTTCCGGGACAACGAAACATGCTCTGCACCCAGACGGACTTCTTCCTTGGCCCGATATCTGTGGCGAGCCTCTTTGCGTCATCTGCGGTGGCGTCAAAAGGGTCAATTGGATAGAATTTCGTGTCGGTATTGGCAACCTGCTGAAAGGCGCAATTTACAATCGAGGTATGATATGAGGTCCAGAATAAGGGATGAATGAGAAAGCGTGGGTTCTGGACACTCAAGGTGTGTAGAGATCTCGTCGAGCTGGGCATGATGTCGTGATATTTTGATTGTAGATCGATAGGTACTTTGTCTGATATTCGAGAGGAGATCGTATTTTTGCGATGCAAAGTTATTAGAAATGCAGCTTGTGAGGATGTACGTAACAACACAAGATATTTATAAGAGTCCATGTCGAACCCTATTTAAATTAAGGCCCTGGCCCAAAGGTATAGTGTCGAGTCATCCGAAGTTAATACTTCCCACGAGGAGTGTTACAAAAGCTCTCCCTCAGTGTTAAATCTAGCAACTTCTTCTTTATTAACATGGAGTTGAAGAAGTAGTTATATAGAACAACGAACGCAATGTCATAGTGCTGTTTCCAAGAGGCCGTCCAGAAGACAAGGCTCTCGACTATTATTGCTTCCGTCATCATCTATGGGTCCTATCCTGAGCCATGAGACGTCTGATAAGTTCATTCTTCAGAGAAAAATATAAGAGAGGGATGCCAAGAAACTTAAAGAAAGTAAGGTTTACCTTTGTTCGGTCCCAGCGTATCACTGCTTATGTGCAGAAAGATGAATAGGCAGCTGTCTCTCAAAGAAACATTAATTTTGACAAACTGTGGTGATGTCTCTATGATCACTGTTCACTGTTCCAAAAGAGATGACCAATCCTCTGACAAGACCTACTCTCGGAACAACTAAATACTCGGTGTAGTCTTCGCCGAGTGGAGAGTGGACGTACCAAAATAGCTCACGACTCGTGAAGGGAACGGAGGTCGCTTACCTCACATGCGCGGAACGATTAATAGCCGATGCAGATCAAGTCAAGATGACAATGGCAAGGCATACGCTAGGCTGCCCAGCTCATGGGGGCCAGAGGCTACTCCTTGACAATGACATGATTCGTAGGGAACTGATGTTACGGTACAAATTTAGAACTCTCGGTAGCGCTGGTCACCACTTGACTCCTACCTGCACAAGCTCTACAGCACAATCTTCCTACCACCTTCAGAAGCCGTCCAAGAATACACATATTTTTCAAAAGTGCCAATAGTTGGCCCAATACGTAGCTCAATGTGACCCTGCCATACTTTCAATGTGCAAGAGTCAGGCTCCCTCCAAGCACTCAGTGAAGCGTGGTGGTAAGACATCTTCAACTAAAAGGGTATACCATATGTTGATGCCGGTCGGACCACTTGTATGCCTCGCGCTAGGCCAGTCAATTGAACTGAAACAGTTGGTCTGACCACATGCCAAGAGCCAATTGTGGTGAGCTGAACAAACAGAAGTGTCATATCATTGTAGCTACTACAAGATACGTACCAAATAAGGCTCTGCAGTCGCCATTCAGTCTCCTTTGCGGATGATAAACTAGCCAATTGAAAAGCTCAAGAGTTAACAGTGCGGTACATGTCGTAAATTGCCACTGCTCGATGGCAGTGTACGTACCGGATCAGGCTCTCCTATCCACACCATTGTCCTTTATACACGATGAACTAACCAATTGGAAAGCCCAAGACTTCACAGTACAGAATATGTCAGGAATTGTAACCGCTAGATGGCAGTGCTTTTTGCTGTTGGTAAGCGCTGCGCCATCCAGAGCCTCGCTATATCTTGGACATGACTCGGATAGGGCTGGAAGACGGCCCCTATTGTCTCTTCGGGTCGTTTTGAAGGGGACCCTTTTCAGGCTCAGGATTTTGGGGGCCTATATCCAGACCTTGTCTACGTAAGCTCAACATGTATTTAGCTTTATTGAGGTGACACCTTCTCTATTCCCAAGTAGTGAGGTTGCAGCGGCGTTTAGATAAGATCAAGTCATTTGTTGCATTTTCCATAAATAAAGAGCGTTTCCATGTTCTTCCATCAATAGCCTACTCTTCATAAAGCATATATCCTCTTCTCAGCTTTGTTTACAACTACCAATTTCTCTATCACTTCCCTTTCCTCTTCAGCACAAACACATCACATATCCACCCAAACTCTCTCACAAACATGACTACACCAATACCTCCCGATACACAACTATCCGATTTTCGCATCGGCTGGGTCTGCATTGTTAAAACGGAATACTGCGCAGCATTGGATGTCCTGGACGAAAAATGGTCTTTAGACCATGACAGCCCTCTTGGACCCGAAGGCAACACTACCAGTGACTATGAATTGGGACGAATTGGAGACCACAACGTGGTTATCAACGTTCCTCACAGAGTCAAGGGCGGCCTCCTTCACGCTGCAGAGATTACATCCCAGATGAAAAGAAACTTTCCTTACATCAGGTTCATCTTACTTGTCGGTATTGGTGGAGGCGCGCCTGCGTTTCCGACAAACGATATTCGCCTGGGAGATGTGGTCTTTGGGGAACTTGTCATTCCTTACAAGAAGGGAAAAGAGCTAGACGATCGCTTCGAGATCGACCCTGAGGCTGGAGCCGCCTCAGCAGCTTTTAACCGCTTTGACAAGGCTAGAAGCCAGACTGGATGATGAGGAACCTTTGGAAGATGCCCTTGATAAGATCGCGTCCAAGACCGCAAGGAAGAAGGCGAGGTACCGTCGACCGGACGAGGATTGCTTATTGGACAGCACTGTGTTGCACCAAGACCGTCTTTGCGAGTGTCTACATGCTGGACTCACCAGAAGCCCAAGACTTATTCGACGTGAAGCGCGCCCATCCACGGATGTTATCAAGACTCACCGTGGTATCATTGGATCCGCTGATCAAGTCCTTAAAAGCGCTCAAGAGAGAGATCGTCTATCTCGTGAGAAGAACATTCTTTGCTTCGAAATGGAAGCTGCCGCCATCATGAGGTCGACTAAGTGCATTACTATACGTGGTATTGCAGACTATGCCGATGGACATAAGAACGATGACTGGCATAACTATGCTTCTCTGGCAGCGGCTGTATGCGCCAAGAAGCTGTTGGTAGCTCTTCTTCCGGAAACTGTTCGTTGTACCGGAATCACCATCAGTCTAGATGAGTTCGCGGTCCGCTTCCAAGACGTTACTGCTCGCATCAACAACAATTTGGGCAGCAAGGAGAAAAATGCTCAAGACGCCTTCAACAGGACCGAAGAAGCCATTGATCTACACAAAGGTCAGACTAAGCTCTTTACCGACTTTACAAAGGCACAGAAAGGCAAAGGCAAAGAAACGAAAGATGTGCTGGAGTCTTCCCAACAGGTCCTACAACAGCAGCTCGAAATGTTGCAGGAGCAAATCAAGCGGCAGCGGAAAGAAAGCAAAAACAGCGATTACGTAACACGAGAGGATTGGAAGTCGCTAAAGGAGAAAGTTGAGGAGAGAAAGAAAGAAGTCAACCATGCTACTGGAGCCTTAGAAAAAGTTGCTGATCTTCTTGGACTTGCGGGCGAGCATACTGGAAACAAACATTTAGGATTCGCAAAGCAGTATGTGAACTGGGCAGGGAGGGTGATTCATTGGCTTGTTGACCTCAAACGTAACCCTAGCCAAGGAACTGGTACGGAACAGTCTGACGGGGTTTCCCATTCATCTCGCGGCTCAATGTCCCGACCCGGCCTGTCAGTATTGAAAACCAATCAAGACGAATCCTCAACTTCCAGCAAGTCACCGAGCACGCTTTCCAGATTGAAGGAAATAATGAGGATGTCTGGCAAGAGGTTGGACCAACCAAGTCCCGAACCTCCCAGTCCTTCGCTAAAAACACCGGATGAGTTGATACCCGACAATACAAATGATCGATCCGACCCCGAAACTCCCAGCTCTTTGCCAAACCAACCGGCGGACGAGCCGAATGTGGACAAAACACCAGATGAACGGGATCTCAAGACTCCTAGTCCTTCGCTAGGAGCACCGTCAGATCGGTCTGATAGTATCCCTGTTCCACCTACGCATAGTCCACCTCCTACGCCTTCACGCCCCAAACCAGCACCCAGCCCAAAGCCTGGACACCTTCGGTGTCCTTCACCTGGTAAATACAACAGACCGCCACCTACTCCAGTGTCCTCGCCTCGACCTACACCTACAGGAGGCTCCAGTAGGTCCAATCACAAAACGGAGAGCCAAGACTTTAAGAACCTTCAGGAGCCTCAGGGTGCCTATCAGGATCAGGATAGTAGGCTCAGCTTTGATGAGAAGATGAAGATATTTCAGCGTGGAAATAGCAAGGATAGCTAGATTGAGAACATTTTAGTAATACATTTCTTTTCATTTGTTCCAGTTTTGTTATCTTCTGCAAGGCCTGTATAGATGTTCTTATAACTTTACGGACCTTATAGTCTCGTTATTCACCTTTTAGCCATATGTCGGGCTAAATAATTCGTTGAGCAACAAGAAGCGTTGTAGGAGGTCGTGAAGGGTGGTACTCAGTACGGAGGGTGCCATGGTGACGTGGATTATGCAGGTTGCTGTTGGAGGCTTGAAAGAGCCAACATGATACGACAGCTGCAGTATTATCTTATCTCATCAGTGAACAGGCGTCCAATCATATCTTTGGTCTTGCTGGTCATGTCTAAGACCCCTGGAGCCTGATTTCTGACCTCGCGGGGTTAACTTCCTCGACCCTTTTTATGGCTCCTGTATTTGATACGCTTCTTTCCTCACCACTTTCTCGTAAGGTCACATCTCAGTGCTTTCGACATAATGAAATCTCAAACCTTTGTGCCTAAAGAGGGCGAAGAAGCTGCTTTCTCTTTTGATTGCACACCAACGTACCTCTTTCGACTCTACGCACCGAGATCTGCTGGCCAATCTAGCACTGAGCATGTATGATCGCCAGTATGTCCCTGCTGTCTGGAGACATCCCATCAAAATAAATGCTGTCAGGACATTCTACAACTTGAGCCAAAACAAGCCGCTGCCAATTTCGGCTCCCACCTCCGATGGAAGTGTGACAGTACTTGCAACCTCATGTCTTGGTCAAGCTCTCTACTATTTGTGCTCCAGTACGGGCTATATCGACACAAGACAGACTTTGACCAACCACCTCTTTCGGAGGTGTTCTTGATCATGCTTGATACTCGCACACTTCCAAAACAAACCTTTCTTCGTGACCTCGACGCGATAAACCATTACGTTGGATATGATGATGACTTGGATAAGGTCAATGGGTGGCGCGCCCCGGGGGCAGAGAAGTACTTCGGCGAATATCTCACACAAGGCCATCTGGACGTTGACGGTATTTGCTGTCAAGTCTCTATACAACAGCTGATCGACGGTGGACTCTTCAAACTCTGCACGAATATGGAATTCGAGTCGCGCTGGATTGCATGGCCATTTACAGTATGCGACGTTCGGAATTCGTCTATTCATACTCCACAATCGAATCATGAAGAAGTCCGGCTAGGCATATCGTTGGCTGTGGTAAGCATGGAAGCACGATTTGCATTTCCTTTCGCTGCAATGCTACTGTCACTACGTGCACGTGATTCCAAAGATAAACGTACTTGGCAAGCCTTCCATGCTATGTTTACAGGTAACTATATTTCCATTAGTCGGTGAGGTGTGACTAACAGGACTCTATAGAAGAAGAACTGAGCGATGTCGATATCATTTATGATTCGGACATTTATGAACCGATAATCCGTATGAAGGAAGTTGACCAATTCAAAAGGCTGGTGGAAGCTATCAGAGAGAAGAAGTCGGTGGATTCTGTAGACCAGGTCTCACAGACGTTCCAGAATTTGTCGGTTGCCAACACTGCGAAAAGCTCAGTAGCTAAAAGCTGCCGGAGAGGTGCTCCTCACCACTGAGTGTCGAGACGGCGGTTGAGCATAGGGACAACGGTGGTCTGAAGATCGAACTGAGATATGATGGAGGTATCTCTTTAGGACATGACTGCGTCAGCAATACGATTATACTAGTTACGTAATGGGACTTAATGAATAGCACTGATTTTTGAATAAGATTACAGTATTGAATGTCCCATTGTTACTGACTGGTCCGCGTTGGCAGTGATTCGCAGCTGTCAGGATCTTGAAAATCTTGCGCCTTGTTGACATTACCTAGCGCAGCTGGTCGTTGCTAATGCCTTTCCTCTTTCTCTGTTCCTCCCTTCTGATTTTCCCTCCTTCTTTCCTTCCAACCTCACTTTCCCTTCGTCACCTTCCGACCCCTTCATCGCTTTTCAACCGTCTCCATTTGAACAGTGCGACTCGAAACCTGACTTTCGAAAAACTCGAATACGCACCCTCGTCGTCATGTCTTGGACTTTCAAGCTGACAGTTTCCAATGTCCTAGCGCGTTTCCCGTTCGACCGTAACGTCGGCTTTATTGGCCAAAAGGCTTATGAATGGCCGTGCTACCACTGTGTCGTGTCTCTGCATCAAGATCCTCGCGGTTTGTGTGTCGTTGAAGAAGGCTCGACGGACCGATGTCTGTGGTGCGCTGACGCTAACAAGCCATGCTGTGCTGTGCGTCCACCCTCTCTCTGTTCCTTTCTCCTCAAAGGTTTGCTGATATCTTCAGATCCCTGAGGAGCTTCTGGGCGCTGCCCAGAAGATCTGGAACGGCTATCTTGCCCATGTTCTTCACGATAAGAAGTGGACTGGATTGCAGCGTTGGCGTATCGACAAGTTCTTCGGCGAGTTGACTTCTGCCTTCCAATCGGTCTACGAAATTCTCCTCAACCCCGAACGCCCCATGACTTATGATGGCGAAGACAGTGACCCGAATCATGTGCAAGAGGTTGCCCGACAGCGTGGAAGCATGTGTATGATGGTCAGTGCTGTCGTGAGTTCCCCATCCCCTCCACGAATGCTCCTTGGTCGCTGACGCCTCAATTTTAGCATTGGCTAGAATATACCATTGCTGAGATCCCTCCCGAAGTGGTCGCTCTCTTTCCTGCTTTCTTCGCCGACTGTGCCAAGATCGACAACCTTCGCAAGCAGCTTTGGCTGATCGCTGAGTGCCGTAACATTCCGGTTTCAGGCGAGGAGCCGACGAGCAACCGCGACGAATTTCGCATGACACACAAAGAGGAGCTTGTGACACTTGCTCTAGACAACGACACTTCTGCGCCCAAGGTCACCGACCGCACACCTTAGGGCACTACAGGCCGTACTCTGGAGGAAATTGCTGCTGGCACTGCTGAGGATCGCGACAGAGATTCAGATGAGAATTTGGACGGCCCGGAGGGTGTCAGAAAACTTGGCTAAGGGACAAATTGGTTTATTCATCTTATGCCAATTTGGATAAGGCTTTAGGGTGTTGATCCTGGTAGCCTACTCATCGCAGGCTGTCTCTCCTGTCACCCATCTAGGAACGAATCAGGAAAGACATTCAGATGGAGACATAGGCGAGAAATGATCCCCATGCTTTGTTTTTCATTCTCGTCACTTTCTACTATGGATCTGAAAGAGAATAAACAAGAACCAAAACCGTACATCATGTCTCACCTCGTCGCACCCTCTTGTGATCTCCCGCCAATTCCAATAACAGTCGTTTGTTCGAACTTCTGTCCCCGATCAAAGCCCAGATCCGAAGATCAGGAGGCAAGAAGCTTCCAATATAAGGCTCCCTTCTCAGAAACTTCATTATATAAGAAAACGGAATTGAGTCAGTACCACAGTAAACAGTGATTGCCTTTCCAAAAGCAACTTCATGTATTAGATCATCCCGTTCGAACCAAGACCGTCTCAGAAGCTTGATGATGGCTGGCTTTTCATACTCGTAAGGCATTGTATGGATAGAAGGTTTTTCATCACACATGACGTCGTCCACGCTTTTGTCAACGTTGCGAATGATTCTTGTGATGGCTTGTATTGCTTGCGAGGTTTCGGCGTCCTGAACTCCTAGCCAAGCGACTATAGAGTTCGCGCGTTGATAGAGCTGGCCGATATGAGAACTATGATGAGTCCGTTCTCTGGAGTTCGTTTGATCGATACAGATTGCATCAATCCACATTGGCTTCCCAACACGAAGGACTTCAGGCATCGAAACAAGCTCTCTTTCCTCAGGTGTCTTCTTCATCTTATACGCGATTTCTTCGAGATGATTCCAGTCTTCTTGCTTCGTATAGCCAAGGTAATCGAAAGGTGTTTGACCTTCATTATCCAGCACCTTCATGCTAGCCCCATAGTCAAGCAGAAGACTCATGATATCGAAATGGCCGTATTGTGCTGCGTAGTGAATAGCTGTCTTGCCAAAACAATCTTGGGCATGAATGGAGGCACCTTGTCTCAGTAACAACTGAACCTTCGGTTTATGATTGTTTTCCGCGGCAGTGATCAATTTGGTCTCGAGACGAGGCTCGTCGCGCTTATCAACAGGGTCGTTGACCTTTTGTGACATCTTCAAAGCTTCATAGATGTTTTTGGTCACAAACATCATTTTCCCATTGACGGCGATAGGATAGCGATGCATTGGTCCATATTCGTCAATGTCGCCTGGGTCAGCGCTATCGGGGTTTCCGTGTATTGCAGAGATGAGATCAAAAGTGGGTGCTGCGTTGATGTCTACTGTTTCTAAGATGCATTCGATGAGTTGTTCTCTAAATATTGAGGGCGGTGACAATTGACGAGGCCTTTTGATAAATGACAGTAAACGAATTGAAGAGGGTGTGGGCAGATTCTCATGTGGGAAATTAGGAAAGTCAATTGCAGGGGGCATTGTGATTGAAGCCATGGTGTTCAAGTGAGATATTTATCATTCTACGATAATAATTGATTCTCCTGCTGGTTCTTATAATTTAATGGTGTGAATCCTTCTATGAAGATATGCGTAATTATTCTAGACAGAGGGGATTCTGCCTAACTTAATCCCTGTAAGTACATACACCGTAGGACGGGCATTGAACCTACCCCGTAGGGCCAAGCTACTACAATCCGCAGTAAGAGCTCAATTAGCATACTAAGTACTTTTCTATAAGATACATTTACTCTCTTAGATTTAGATAGTACTTACCCGCGGGCTAGAGTAGTTAGGCTGCCCCCTCTAAAGAAAGCCCGAGGGTAAACTAAAATTGATTAAACTTTGCTTAAGAAATATTATTTGATAATGTTTCACTACTTGCAGTACAACTCACAGCATTTAATTTGGTATTTCATAATATCTTTTATTTTAGCAGGTAAACAATTTCATTGACTTTGTTAT
>JAALXH010000709.1:0-16945 GCA_012977735.1 Fusarium tanahbumbuense | reverse complement strand
AATATCTTAGGGTTAAGTATAATTAGAATATAAAACTTTAAGGTAGGTATTACTTAGCTACTATAATAAAAGAGGAAGGGAGTAATAATCTATAGAGAATAAGAGTCTATTACCAATAATTATTCTCTAGTAGGCTAGAAAGTAAGCTATTTAAGGTAGCAAGAGGACTAAATCTCAAAAGGTTAGTAGCTTAAGATAATATATTATAAGCCGCACTCTAGAGGGCTATTAATACATTTTAGAGTAAGGGTAAAGATATTTAAAGTTAAAAAGTAGAGTATATTAATAAGGAAAATAACTTTACTGTACTAAATCCGTAGCTTTGTTAGCTTGGTTCTACTATCTACTTAAAGGATTTTAGTAGGAAAAAGGACTTCTTAAGGGGCTTAATTACTATAGAATACAAAGTAGATCTAGATAATCCAGATAATTTAGATGATACTTAACTGCGGTTTATATACATTGCATTTAATCAGCTAGTTAACTACGCTAAGGCTATTATTATACTAGATATTATATCTTAGAACGCTCTTTTTAAAGTTAATTACAAAGAACTAATAAAAGAGAGGATAAAGTTATTTTACTTCCAGTTTAAGCCTAAGACACAGAGGTAATATACACTTATAGTTAAGTAACTACTTACTTACATTATCCAATATATATCTTTTAAGGATAAAGCCAATAGACTACTATTTAAGCTTAGTATATAGCAATAGAAAGCTTATAATACTACGATAGAATACGCAGATAACTTAACTAATGCTTAGAAAGAAAATAGGGGTAATCTAGAAGTGCCTAAGATTATTAGACTTCTAGGTCTACTAGAAACTGCTATTCTTAAGCTATATATCTCCGTTCTTAACTATTTTACCAAGGATATAGAGTATAATAGCGTTCTTATTAGCTTCTTAACTATTCTTAGTGTATAGGCAGATAGTATATAGGAGGGCTATGCAGGTTTCATGCTAAAGCTTTCTGCTATTATAGCCATCTCTTATCTCTATATTATTAAATATGCTGTAGACTAATAAGCTAAAACTATTAAGTAAAAGATATAGTAGGGGTAAAGCTAGGAGGAAGTAAAGGAGAATAGTCTGAGTTATTTTGTATTAATATCTGAGATAACTTGGTGGTTTATAGTAGGCAGGGGCAAGGGCTGGGAAACAACACCGATATAGTTTATCATCTAGCTCTGAAATTTTAGCATAGCTGCACAAAACAATACAGTAGTATATAGTTTAGTAAGCTAGGATAAAGGTAGAGAGAAGCTTATTTATAAGGGTATCTATCTTAGCGTTCTGGATGTATAGGTAATGATGAGATTGGCAGTTTAATAGCTAGAGAGTATACTCTACAAGGATTTGTTATTATTTGCTAAGTACTTAGAGCAGTCTCTGGCTGAACTTGGGCTACCTAAAATACTATGGGACTAGCTTCTAGACAATATGGCTAACAAAATGATCAGGTACTTATTTATTGATATATTGTTCTAATGCAATAGTAGCACTAGCAAAGGCTAGGTTATTAAAAAGGTCTTACAGGATAGCAGCTTAAGAAGCAAGTGGATCAAGTTAATTAGAGATAACGGTATAGAGATAAATCTTAGGATGGTATATTAATATAGTCTTAAGATAGAGAAAGCATTAGAGCTACTGGTAGTTCTTGCCTATATCAGCAGCGGGTTCCCGCTGAGAGCATAGGAACTTCTTGTTATATAGCATTGCAATACAAGTAATAGGGGGGTTCGCAATATTCTGTGCAACCAAGGGCTTATTATGATTGTTACGGGGGCACATAAAGGGTTCATAATAACTAGAAGGCTCAAGATTATCCACCGGTTCTTGCCGCAAGAGGTTAGCACTTTATTGATATACTATCTATGGCTCGTTCTGCCGTTTTGGGAAGATATCCAAGCTAACGTATGGGACAAGTCTATCCTAGCTGCATGGCGGATTCGCTAGCAGATCCATTTGAAAGCTCATAGTTAAGAAAAAGACGCTAATGAAACGATGACCTGAATCCATTTAACCCAAACGGATTCAGGTCACCCATAGGCTTTTGTCGATAAAATGTATTACAAGTGGATGCATCGATCTATTACATTGAGGCAAGCTTATATCTGGCTTGCCAGCCTTCGAAAGTCATTTTTGCGGCATTGCGACCGGCTTAACGTTTGAATCAATTGATCGATTGAAGTTCGCAGAGACTAGGATTCAGCGGGTCAGGTTAGTCACCACGTCGAGCAGAATTGTTAGTCATCATAACAGACCCAGGATCAAAGACAGCAAAGAGGTAAGATTTAAGGTTTCATCTCATAGCAACAGAAAAAGCAAGTTCAACTAGGGTATAGAATAGATAAGTAAATAGCAAGAAAAATAACCATTTATTCAGATTATAAGAAACTAAAAGAAACCCAGCTAAGATGTTACCATTTGTTAAATTGCCCGAGTTTCCGTTTGTAATTTGTACAATATGCCGTTATGCATATATCACCAAAGAGGTCGAGCCGCATTTAAAGAAACACCACAAAGGCATCAAAGCAGCCACCAGAAGAGATATAGCACAACAGGTGAAGGATGTGCCCGGTATGATTGAAGACCAGAGAGGGTTATTGACGTGGCAGAAGCCACCATCGACGATTGACCCGATTCCATATATCCATCCGCCCATACATGACAAGCTGGGTTGTGATGAGGAAGGGTGTTTATATGTGACTGGCACCGTCCGTGGGATGCAGGAACATTATCGCAAAGAACACGGATGGAGCAACCCGCGAGGAAGAGGAAGGCGGATAATGCACCAACCCTAGGAACTATTAAGAGGCGATTAGCCGGATATCGTTCACCAAAATAGATAATTTCGCTTAAAACTTAGACTTATATCAAGTAATGTTAGATCAAGCTGCTCATTAGCCTAAAATAACCCTAACCCTACACTTAGGGTTAACTAGCGTTAACTTAGGGTTATAGCATTATAGATAAAAGGGGATTTCAATTAGCAGAGAAATATAATAAAACTGCTTTTCTCTTTACTATCTATTACAGGAATTAAAGAAGTAATATTAAGCAGTAATAGAGGATATTATATAGCTTAATTAGGACTATTAGATACTAGTCTACTAGCTCTATTAAGTAGCTATTTAACCTAGTAATAGTATTAAGCTATATTTCCAATAGTAGCATTAACTTAAGGGCTAAGTACTTAAGGATATTAAAGACTACTATAGTATACTTAAACTAGCTAACCCAAAGCTTACTATAATACCTAAAGATAGTAGTTAGGCAATTAATTAGCTTACTATTTTATACAGATATAGCTATAATACGTATTACTATCTTACTACTACAAAAGATAATATTATCTACTATTAGAGAGAGGTAGGGTATAGGGTAGAAGAGGAGCAATAGACTAAGGTACTGCTATAAACATAGATAGGAGGAAAGCATATACACTACTAGATCGTTCAAGATAATAGTAATAGTAACGGCCCGTCTAATACAGCTAATGTAGCTAATGCAGCTAATACTATAAGTCAGAGCGCTATAGATAAGCTTATTACTTTAAGTCAGGCTCAATTAGAAGAGGAAGATGCCGCGCAACTACAGAAAGGCAATATAAAGGAAGAGCTTAACTATAACTTACTGTAGGTTAAGAGACTAGGCTAGGTATAACACTTTAGCTCCCGGGACTTGATTAATATTTACGATGTAGCCTAGTAGCTATAGGTAAGGGCAGCAACAAGTAGATCAGCTAGGAGGCAGGAAGATAAGGAAGCAGCCCATAAGCAACTATTACTCAGCTAGCTTAGACAGAGCTTTAATTGCAAGATAGAATATTACTACTAGCAACTTAACAGCATACTGGCTAAGATATTGCAGTAGCTTAACAGCATCTTATCTATAACCCTAAATAGTGTGCTATTTAGCTATAAGAGTAAGGAAGAATTAATAAGCTAGTATAAGTCTATTAGTCACTATTACTTAAGCTTCTGCTAAAAGGTATACTATATTAGGTAAAAGGAAGTATTTAAATACTAAGCTATTTACTTTACTAATAAGTAGTAGAGCTTACTAGATAATCTTGTGAAAGAGCTTAAGGCTAATTGGGTTATTAGTAGATATAATAGTAAATTCTATAGTAGCAAGGAAACAGAAGGTAAGAAGAAGGATTAGAATAAAGATAAAGATAAAGACAGAGATAGAGATAGAGATAAATATTAAGATAATAATAATAGTAATTATAAAGGTAAGTAAGATAGTAAAGGGATAACTAGTCTACAGTAAGATACACTTAATTAAGCTGTATTCTAGTTTATTATAGCTTTAATTAAAACTTATATTAGTAGAAATACATATATAAATTTACTACTATACTTCTATATAATACTTAATATTAAGTTATATTTAATAGGCTATATTAAACTATATTTATATACTAGTTTACTAGTTAGTATAGTGTAGTAAGCTTAGGAATTTTTTTTAAAGGCTATATTTAAGAATAAGCTATTAAATTAGAATAAGGTTAAAGTTAAGGCTATACTTATATTTAAAAAGTAATATATATTATAGATATATATAGGTATTTATACTATTATAAGTATAATTATTAGGTAGATAGTATATAGGAAAGGGTATTAGTAAAAGATAGGGGGTTAGCTATTAATATAATGATCTAAGGGTAGAGAGGGCTTGTTTTATATAGGTAAGTATATTAGTATTAAGGATTTTACTTATATACTACGTAATAAGGTTACTAAGGTAGAGAAGCTACTAGATAAGCTATTTAGGGAGTTTTAGTAGCTAGTTAGTAAGAAGATTAATATAGGGTAAATTGTTAATAATATAATATAACTTAGGGTAGGTTAGTTATTTATAACTAACTTAAAGAATAAGTAGTTAGAGGTTAGGCTAGCAAAGGTAATGCAGCTAATAGGAGTATTAATATAGGATACTGTAAGGGCTTAACTAAAGCAATAGTATATTAAGAGGTAGCTTTAAGATTTAAAGTTACTCTAAGAGATGCTGCTTATACTTATATATACGTAGAGTAGGCTTCTAGAAAGGGAGCCTAAAATTATAATACTATAGTACTACAATTTATAGTAGCTACTATAGAATATATTTATACTTAATAGGTAAGTTATAATTATAACTAACTAAGATAAGATAAAGGTAATTTGTAATAATAGGTAAAAGGTAGTATGGTTTATCTCTAACTAGATTAGGTAGATAATTGTAATATATATTGCATAGCTACTTCTAATAGAGAGGGTACTATAATAGGAGTATTAACTTAGTAAGCTACATAGAGAGTAGCTAGAGTATATATAGAGAGATAGCTACTTATTAGTATAGGAGATTGATTAGCTTAGTAGGTAGCTTAGCTACGTAATGTAGGCTAGGATGGGGGTTAGGTTAGGGGTAGGGTAATACTAGGCAATTGCAATTAAGATGGGATAGAGGATTTGAGGGCTTATAATAAAGTAGCTAGAAGGTAAGATAGGTAATAAGGATAAGGATAATAATATTGAGATTAACTAGACCATAGGTGAGCCAGTTAACTGCAGAGGAAGCTAGAATATTGTATAGGATCTTTAGTTAATATATAGAATGTGTATTATAAGGTAGTACTATGCTATATATATTGGCTTCCTGGGTAAGCTGTAGCTAGGGATAATTACAATGTTTAAGGAGATTAGTAAGCTGTGGCATTAGTTTTTGGAGGAAGGTAGTAGTGCAAAGGAAGAGAAGGAGGTAAAGACGCTAAAACGCAAGCGTATTAGTCAGAGGAGTGACGAGCAGCAGCAGCAGCAGAAGCAACGACAACAAAAGCAGCAGTTAATCGATAGTCCAACTCAGATGAGTAGGAGCAGAAAGCGAAGAAAGACCACTCAAGAGGAGGAGCCCGATCAAAAGAAAATAAAGAGGCTAGAGGATAAGATAAGGGATAGGCTGCAAAGGCTGCTTAGACCAAAGGCAACATAGCAATCCGATAAGCAAGCGGAGAGCATGTAATTAATTATAACGCTTAAAGCAAATCAAATAGCTATTAATATACTACTAACTAGGGCTAGCAAGAGCATATTATTTATACTGCTAGCTATAATGCAGGATATAGGCATAAGTATTATAGTTATACTATTTATTATACTAATAGATAACTTAGTAATAAGAGTAATAGATATAGGGGTTAACTACATCTAATATAGGCTATTAATAAATTTAGGATAAGAAGGTATGCTAAAAGTAGTATAGTTAATTATTATTAGTACTAATATTATATTAAGTACTAAGTTTTATAGGTATATTAATAGGCTGTTATATATAAGGCTACTGCAGTAGATATTTATAGATAAATACTATACTATAATTATAGATATTAGCTACTGGGCTAAGCTTAGTAAGCTAGTAGGGTTATGCTAATTTAATTGCCTATTAATACTGCTAATAGTAATACTGCTTATTATACTAGAGAACTAGTTCTGCGGTAAGATGCTAGCAAGGTTGGCTATAGTAGTGTAAGATTAGATAGTTAAGCTAAACTACTAATACAAGGTACAGTAGGTTAAGCCTAGGCATAATACCATTAAGGATTACATAGTTAAGGTAATTAAGTAGCTAGATTAGAATATAACAGGCTGTAAGAAGAGGGCTATATACTGCTAATCTAAGAGTTAATATAAGGCAATTACTAATAAGATTAGCTATAGGTTTTATTATAGTAGTATAAGTAAATAGGACTATTATAAGGTATAGATAATATAAGCTAAGGGCTATAATATAAGCTAATAGATAATAGTAATAATAGGATTAGGGATAGAAAAGAATAGACCCACTGTAGCATCACATTGGCACACAAACGTTGGCTGCATGGCTCTGTCGTTAAGAGTGAAAAGGTAAATGGCTGTATATTTTTATCCTTTAAAGATAATAGACAACAGCTCGTGGTTGTCCGGACCGCTGCAGTTATCACTGGTTTATGCTGTATGAGATTTGGAAGATGTCTACTGCGTTGATAGTGTACTACTGAGCAGAGTAGGGTAGGAAGACATGCAGGACTTAGAGAGGCAAGAAGGTCGATTATGAGGCGTCAACGATAACCTGTCCAGATGCCAAGAATCAGGGGTATGGTAGCTGAATAGTCAAGGTAAGCAGCCACGTCCTCAACATTAGATTCTTTTAGTCTAGGCTTCCAAATTACTGTTAGGTTGCATGTTGTTCGAGTATCTGGCGAAACAGACGCAAGGGAAAGTATAATAGAGATTTGATGATGCTCCTAAACCAATGAAAAGCTCCTAAGTACATGAGGAATCGGCCGCGCAGAACGCCAAATCTCTCCCTTCGAAATCATCCTTCAGTAGGACCACACCTTCGAAAATCTTCCCCATGTCGGTCCTCGTGATTGCCCCGCAGTTCTGTCGTATTTTCTCCATGAGGACCTTCAGGAATTGAATAGGGCTCTTAGAGAACCCCGACCTGTTGACGAGAGTTCCAACGACGTTGGGGTGAATGAACCCATCAGGACCCAAACAAACAGAATCGTCTACGGCAGTCCAAGCTAGTCCAAGGGAGTCACATACAGTGATATAGTCTCGGAAAGACTTCAGGTAGACCTGTCCAGCGAAAAGGTTGAGGAAGGTAATCGAGCCCTCAGGAATTGTTGATTGGATCACATTGCCTGATAAGCAGTATAGTCGAAGGTGATCAAGAGGCTGGAATCCAAGATTGATTCGGGGAGCATAAAGATGAAGCGCCACATTCGAAGAACTTCTGATAAGAGGAAGCAGCTCTTCAATCTCATAAGGACTGGCGACTACAAGGTTATGTGTGCCAGACTTAGTGCTGCCAGCCAAAATCCACTGCACAGAACGCTGGAACAAATCTGTGTCATCGCCTTGCCCGAAAGTCCCTCGAACTGTCGTGGCAAAGTCTCGTGTGACCCAGATACTCCGTGGAAACCCATGAACATCGAAGTGTCGTGCTGCAGAAGTATCGACTAGAGTTGTAAAAGCTGGTCTGAAAACGTCGGTCTCTCCCGGAAAGTAACCATCTGACACCCAGGTTCTCAAAGGCTGGGCAAGATCGTGGTTTTCTGGCTCAACTTTGGGCGGTCTTTCAATCTGCTGTTCTTGTTCAGTTTCAGGGGATAGCTCGCGCTCTTGTTCTTCTTGAAGTGACGATGTATGTAGCTTATTCAGTCCAAAAGAGTCGCATCGAGTCTTGAGCTTATCGATGGTCGGACCATCGAGTCTGGCCCAAAGTGAGGATAGAACTGTCTGACCGCTGTAAGGGCGGTAGCGTTCATTAAAGGTCAGTGCCTCGTCCTCAAGGAAAAGCCTGGCCCACGACAGTCCCTTCTCCAGGGGTGTTCTTTGCTTCCAGAGTGCTTGATGTCTACTAAAACGAGCGCCTTGCGTCACCCAGAGTGGTATAGCTTTACGCAAGTCAAGGCAAGTTTCCGTAATGGACCAGGAGATGACGTCGGATACTGTGATGTCACAGCTGCTTGAGCCCGTTTTAGTCCGCCATTGCGCGATCTTCTGCTCAATTTCCCACGGGACACAAAACACCACAGACTGACCTTCTCCAAGCCTTCGCATCCGCATGCAAGCTATCGTTATTTTCACTTATTAGTGATGTACACGACTTCCTATCAGAAGATAAACGACATACCTTGAACTAGTCTGTCTTTTGTCAATGCGGTACCAAGTGTGACCGCTGCGCGGTAGTACGTGGGGAGTCTCAGATCAGTTCCCCTAGTGTGAGCTTCATCAAGGAAGACAAGACACTGATCCAGTTGTTCTGCGAATGGGGATGTCCGGAGCTCTTCTACCTTACCAGATCGATCGACAACAATGATTTCGTCGTGATCGCTGAAACAAACCACCGCCTGAGTATCTGCTCTCCCCTCATAGCAAGCCAACCATCGCTTTGAAAACTCCAAGTTGTTGAGATCGATAACTTGAGCTCCAACGTCAAGAATCACGCGGGCTTCAGGGCTCATTCCAGAAACCATTTGAAGAAGCATCTGGCTATCTAAAGTAGCGCCTTTCGTCTTTCTTGGCGTTAATGCTATGGTGTTTTCTGGCCGTAGCAAGTACTCGAGTACCAGCGCATTGGTATGTTTCTGCTCCGGAAGATCGAGTTGCGCCATTCCGAGTGGTAATACATATCGAGAATCGTTAGTTCCACTAAATCCTGTCGTCGGGTTGTCTTTTCTCTTGCCGAGGTCCCACCCTGAGGCAGACAGCTTATGCGGAAACTCCCTGGACTCTTTGGCAAAGACTAAATGACATAAGTAATAGTCTATAGTAGCTTTAGAGTATTGGATGCTTGGGAAAATCTTTGTTATGCATTGGTCGCGATCTTGTAAATTGACCCCTTCTAGACTTCGGAAAGAACCAGGTAGTGCCGGGGCTGTTTTGACCCAGTCTTGATATTCAGCCTTGGCGTTGTCAGATCTGACGAGAAGTCTGAACGTTGAGAAGAGAGCTTCGTGACCCAAGCCACTATAGTAGTAACTCAAACAGGTCAGTGTGATCACTACATCAGGGTGGCTGAACTCAGACCGAGGTGTTGGGTTATCTTTCGCTCGGTATGGCACAGCCAGTTTAGTCTTTTTCTCTCGATGTGGGTCAATGCCGTAATTGACTCTCCAGCGTTTTTGGCCAAATGCAAAAGCAAGGATGCCTCCTGCAAAAAGGCCTCTAAGAAGTAGGATATGGCCTTTTGTAGTTTCGTCCCAGAATGTACTCTGTTCGACCATCTGGGAATCCTCAGATGCAAGCTCCCATCGAGTGATGTAACGAAAGATTGCAGTCCTCATCCTTTGGGGTTGCCGTGCGACAGGAAGTCCCACCAGTCCAGTTTCACAAATGGAACTCGCGACGCGTTTGAGAATCTCTTTCTCGGCTTCAGGTTCGAGGAACCGCATCCTTGGAAACCTCTCTCCCACATGATCGTCATACTCGAGTGAATGTGCAAACTCGCCTTTGGCGTCGCGTCCGATATTAGCCAGTAGGCCTAACACATTTTGAATGATAAGCCAGCGGTCAGGGCTATGTTCAATTGGCCGCTGTTGGCCAATTGTGTAGATCAGCTCAAATTTGACACTAAAGTTCTCGTCACTCTCATCGACAATGTCCCTCGACGACTGGTCTAGGAACAGACGAGTTTCCATAAGTTTCCCAGCAGCTTCTTTGCTTTCGCTTAGTTGGCATTCCAGTTCCATCAGCTGAAATGACAGGAGCTGTTCTGGTTGCACCATCAAAACACCGCCTGCCTTGATACAGTCTTCCATCAACTGTCGAATCACTTGTGCTCGACAAGCGTTCATGCGGATGTCTCTAGAGAAGGGTAGTAAGTAGACAGGGCGGTCCAGCAGGCCGGAAAGTTTCGAAACTAGCATTTGATGCATCTGCTTTACTTGTGGTTTTGCCACAATCACTCGGACTAACTTGGAGCCATCGGCCAAAGCGGTAGCGACAATTGGGACGATGACTGTGGACTTGCCCTCACCCATATTCAGCTGCATGACGGCATTCTGACGGCCTGGAGGGTCGATCATCTGTCGGGCAATACATTGCTGGGTATCTCGTATCATAATTTCGCTTTCACACTCAAGCAACAGCCAGTCCGGATAACGTTGTGGGTCCCAAGTCTCGTCGCCGACGTTTTTGAGTTCGCGGAGAAGATCTGCTGGGCTAGACTGGAATTGTACGAGCCGTCGAGCTTGCTGGACAGCGGTGATGGCAAGTCCATAACTAACGATAGCACTCCTCCACGCTTCGGGTAGGGAAACCCACTGCGAAGATCTTAGTTGCTGAAGGAACAAGACTGGTGCCACCCTGGGTACGAAGCCCGACCTTTCGAGTATAGACTGCACTGTTTTAGGCACCTCGACGTTCGAAACACGCTTGGTAGACTGTAGAGTCATCGTTACAAGCACTTTGTACATATCCATTACCTGGCTTTCACAATGCGTCCAGTATTGTTCAAATATGGCTGGACGCCTTGTAGATTCTTTCCCGTTGAGCTCGGTATCGGCATGCCTGTATAAACTGGAGATGCTGTCTCGTAACTCGCTCAGGTAGCGATGTTCGAACTTCAAATTTACACTGGAATCAAGAGTTTTAATGATCTCGACCAATTTGTTGCTTGTATCTTCGTCTTTTTTCGTTGTAATTTGAATTAGGCCACTTCGATCCAAGGCTGGTAATCGATCAAACCGCGGAGCGGGTCCCGAGAACAAGTCCGTTATGGAAACGAATCCTGATGACCGTCTTCCTGAATGACGTGGCGGTATTCCAGGGGCAGCCCGGACAGCATCAACAGCTGCAATCGGTAATAAATTTAGGCGCGAAACCAACGTATCGAGATATCTCTTGAACTGCAGGTTCTCATACCATTCCTTCCATTTAGGTCTCACTGAGCTCATAACTTCCTCGACGTTGATGTAGGTGCAAATTTTGGTCTGGGCCCGAGTTGGTGTTGCTGGAGACTTGCAAGGCCACTGTGAGTTGAGATAATGCCTAAAGTCTGCAATTGCCTGCGTTTTGTTGTCGTAATATACCTCTTTGCGCCTATTCAGGGTCGACTTATGCTTTTCATACGCCAATGGGGGCAGGTAAACTTCAGGAGAGCGTTCAAAAACAGTAACCCAAATTCCGGCTAGACGCTCAAGTTCTTGAATCTTAACACCATATCCCTTTGCTAGGTCAAACTTAGTTTCGGGAGGCAAAGACGAAGAGGTAACGGAAGGGGAACTGCCAAGTGCTAACAATGCCTGGACAATCTGTGGGTCATATTTCTCAGAGTACGACATGGTCGCTGTCCAAACCATGAGTTCGAAATTGTTGAGCCATTCTTGTTCGCGCTGGAAAGCGCAGTGAAGTTGGCACCACTCAGATGAAAGAAATGCTTCAGGTTCTTGAAGCCATCTTGAATCGTAGAAGAGTCTGGTTTTTGGCACCACGACTTGCATCGAGCTTACGGTGGCTTTCTGTAGAAGCTCGTAAAGGTATAAAGTGAGGCCTGGCATAACTGGTTGTAGGAGACCGTAGTGGCCATGATGGACCCTAAAAGCCATGTCGGAAGCACGAACTGCTCGGACTGAATGCTGCCCACGATCTCTTCCGAGATAGACAGTATCATGTATTGGAGTGAAATCTTCAGCACCGAAGCCTGTAACATGATCACGAGCATTTCTGTTGATAGCTCGCTCGACCAAATCTGTTGAGATGTTTCTCGGAAGATCTAGAACTTCATGTCCAGGATAAAGGAAACTTACTTCGTGAGATTTTGCGAGTATTTGTTGCGTAAGTGTGTGGAAGCGACCGTCTTGAGATATGTAGCTCAAACTGGGAGACCATTCGACAGTTTGCATCACTCTCTTGTGAGATGGGTAGAATGTGCGGTCTGGGCATAGATTACTTATCAAGCTGAGTCTCTCATGGGCACCATTAGATAACACGCGAGGTGCTCGAATTTGGGCAGATGCAAGGATTCTCAACGCTTCCTCAACTCCTGTCCGATGAATAAACGGGTCTGGAATAAGAAAGGATGTAAGGGCATGAATGTATGCTAGAAACAACTTCGTTTCGATCTTATCGTCAGCCACGAGCCGTCGTAGAGCGTTATCGATCTTGTATGGTTGTACCCGATGAGCAGTCCCGTGAACAATTATGACGCGGATGTGGTCCTCCGTACATTCCTGTGCTGTTGGTCGATGTTCAACCTTGCCTTCCGGGATTATCACTGTTCTGATTGATGGATTCTCAATGTTTCGGAGGATGAGCTTACTTGCAAGCCCAATAAGAGTCCCCAGAGATTGATCGTTATCGATTATCATATTTCGAAATTGTTTAGACTGGATAATCGATTCTCCAGATTTCAAAAAGAAGTCGAGTTGTAGGCCAGGACTTTGAATGTTAAGGACTTTCTCTTCGACACCATACAAATGATGAATACGGAGAGGCGCTTCGATAGGTGACATGATGGTTGCGATAGTTTGAGCTAGATGACTTGAAGGAGGCATGAGGATTACGTTGGTGCACTGATCGAGCTTCCAACCACCACCATCGCGTCTGAGATACCAGTTTGTCGGCTTATTGGTGACCCAAGGGTCTTCGATGTCACAAAACTCGATGGTGCCAGTCGCACGGCGATACCAATGAATAAAATTGTCGACGAAGTGGTGCGGTAGCAGATCTCTCATGGGTCTTTGAGGAATCAGATCTAGAATCGAGCTGCCCTTGTGCAACTGGACCAGGAGATTGCGATGATTCTGATTACCCGAAAGACCCTGTATACCGAAGTGAACGTTAAAACCGCAAAACATCTTGGTGGCACAGAAGCGCATGCCTGGCAAATCGCTTGGTGCGACATCTAGGACCATGGAACCGAACAGCTTCTGATAGTTTTCATGACGTACATACTCACGCGGTAGACGTGATAGAGGACAACCGTCCACTAGAAACTCACCTGTGAGCACGCTGAGATGAACTTGTAAGTGACCAGAAGTTGTTTTCATCCAATAAAAAGATGAAGGAGAAAGTCTCCATTTTGATGATCGGTAGAAGGCAGGCCATCGTCTCTTAATGGCTATACCTAGGCAGTCGTTGTTACAAACAACAACCTCCCGAACCAAGATTGGACAGGCGCGATGCATAGTATGCAGAAACCTATCAAACATGATGTTTTGGAGATGATCTACTCTGTTGCTTGCCAAGCTAGAGTTGCTGTAAATGATGATTGATATCTCCACAAGTATCGCTGCCTGTCCTGAATCCGCTAAGATGTGGGATAACATCTCGTCGTCTGTGTTGAAAGATTCAGCGCAGATTAAGGCGACTGTGACAACGATATTCAGGAACTCAGCTCTTTGAACATCGTCCTTTGTTTCCTGCACTTTCTCAACGAGACAGAGAAGCCAGTCATAAGATATCTTGCGGCAGTTGGAAAGCAGCTCCTGGATCTGATCCGACAAAGTGGGATCGGCCAGGGTTAGTAGCCGCGTTGTGAGTATTGTAAGCGAACACAAGGATGTATGGGACTCCCAACTTTCTTTCACTCTTGAAACGAATTGTGTGAGGCTGATCAACATTTTATCACCAAATTCCATCTCCAAAAGTTCTCGATGCATAGGCCTGTGGACTTCGACAGCACCATAGGGGCCGGCTTGCATACTCATCTGAAGTAAGAAAATAGTTGTCTCGGGTCGGTTAAAATCAATTGTCGGCATGGCTAATTGAACGAGGATACTCATCCATTGTATGCGGTGTCCAAAGGGCAGCGTAGCTAAGGCCTTAAACTCACTCAATGGCATATAGTCGGGGCAGTCTGGTTGACTGGCGAT
Source organism: Fusarium tanahbumbuense (assembly GCA_012977735.1). Lineage (NCBI taxonomy): Eukaryota > Fungi > Ascomycota > Sordariomycetes > Hypocreales > Nectriaceae > Fusarium > Fusarium tanahbumbuense. The sequence goes on along the minus strand of JAALXH010000709.1, from coordinate 2,590 downwards.
AACCTCATTAGGAGTCTGCCCATTAGGTTGAGCCCATGTTCGTGTGACAAATCGCTTCAATGCTTTTGCCCGATTAGGCAACTGGAAAGTGCATTGGTCTGAAATTTTGAATGATGGTCGCTGGAAATGAAGATTTCCCTGTCCCCGTCATAATATTGATAAATAAGGCCATTGTTGAGACAAACATCGGCCTCCGTGCTGCGCTCGATGAACTTTTGCTTCCAGTGTGTCACAACTTGAGGCTTTGCCCCAGACAAGAGTTGGACCCGATTTCCCTCCGGAACAAACCAAGGAGCAAGTCCTTGATATGATGCCAATGGATATGAGAATTCAGGACGATTCTCCACAGACCTGAACGCTAGGACATCTTCGATGAGGAAAAAGGTAACGTCACGCCATATAGAGAAAGGACGAGGAATCTCCAGCTCAAACACAGTCGACTGTGCTTCGAGGACGCCGTCCGGCAAAGGCCACTCATGTACCGAGATCCGAAGGCCCTTTGCTTTCTGTTGAAGGCAACAACGATTACATCTTGATGATATATGCTCATCATACTCTAGATCGAACGAACGGACAGACACAGAATTGCATGCCATTCCGTCCGACCTCGTCATCATATCATCATATTCTCTTTCAAGGCGACGAAACTCCTGGATCTTGTCTAGCCGACGTTGTGAAGCACTTTGCTCTATCTGCATTTTCTTCGCCTGGAGCTTGGAAGACTCAGCGAAGTACTTTACAGAAAACGAAGACGTCTTCCCGTAAGAACGAAAGATGGATGGTCGTCCATATAAAGCGGCAGTTCGTTTCCTTTCTAAGAGGTGACTTTCCAGACGATGGAGCCGGGTCATGTTGTCTTTAGAATGGATCAAGAGTGCTTGCCAAACGTCAGTTGGTACCTCTGTCTCATACTCTAGTAGCATAGGGTATCTGTGTGTTGCAGCATTGTCAATTGCGACCCAAAGCTCTCCAATGGTCAAAAGCATTCGTGATGCGCCCTCTGGACGACTAGAGTACCACCCTGCGGCGGCATTATGATAGCTGTACAACGACTGTTGCAATTCTTCACAACAGGATTCCTGCTCGATATGACCTTCCATCCATTGACTCAGGTGGTCTCTGATCCAGGTCTCAAACATGGCCAGGGCGAAGGAAGTATAATCCTTGTGGAAATTGGTAGTAAGTAAAGGGAGTTTTTCCGTTTTAAGAGTGAAAACGTTCGACGACGGTTCGAAGGTTGCGTTCTGGGGGGTTCTTTTGAGGTCGATAATTGTGGCGACGAATCTATCCACTTCAGGAACCGAAAAGCGCCAGCTGTCCTCCATCTTGATTTTGGAAAGTTTCTCTAGGTCTAAGGGTTTCTGCAAACACTTGCGGATGTCTGCCCAACGTTGGTGTAAGCAGACCGAAGCAGTCGAAACAACAGAGTTGACTTCTTTAAGCCACAGTCCATCTTGAGGATTGTGAAGCTTACAAATTCGTCTTGAGAGTTTGATCATCATTATGTGAAGCACCTCGCTTTGTGCTACTTTGCTGTTGGCGATATGCAGCACTTGAGCCATGAAGAATATCATGAATTTCTTGTACATGTCGTCCGAACCATCCGCAAGGCGATTCATGGTAAGATGTAGTCCAACGCGAACGAGAAGCCAGACCGGAGATCTCCTCCATGGAAGTTTGCTTCTACTCCACAGCACTTCCTCGCGAGTGTTTTTGCAGACTCCCTCGACAGTGATGGACTGGCCGACACCGCGAATTATGCTCGTCAAGAGCTCGGTCACGATACGTGGATCTGCCGTATCTCTATCTTCAGCTTGCTCTTGCTTCGCTTTTCTCGTCTTTTGCTGCACCTCCGCCACTGTCTGCTTGGCCATCTTAACGAGAGTGTTGACCAAAACGTCTTGGAACTCGGAATTCTCAAAGTCGGCAACGGACATTTTGGTAGCAGATGCTGGGAATTGGCGTACCAAACGACCTTTAGTGGTCATGATAGACTCGTTGGACGGGGATAGCTCGAATGTCTCGAAACAAAATGAATCATCCGTTCTACGAATGAGTAGTCCCGCATTCTGAGCGGTGATATGGAACAGAGAGACGGGATCTGGCATTATTATGGTTAGCACTTAATCAAAATGAACTACAAACGGCATTTTACCATCAGCTGAGAGCATACGTAAAGCCTCGCGTAGTCCAACGTGTCCTAAGTATCCATCCATGTCTCTTGCGACTATCATGTTCTTTATCATGGAGATGCAAGCAGCAATGGCGATCTTTTCGACAAACTCTACTTTCATCAAGAATTGCTTAAGACTATGCAGGACAAGTCCAACAAGGAATGACTCATTTGCCCCAGAGGTATCATCGTGGCCAGGTAGTTTTGCTGGTAAAAAGATATGGCGGAAAATATAGGCAAATTGATCATCAGAAGGAGATGTGTTGGCCATCGTGGTAGTAGCTCTGGTATGCTGTTGACGTAATTCCGGGAATCGCTTTCACGTAAAGTATGGTGAGGGGTCCGAAGATTTCAAAAGATCTGAAAAGGAGGCAGTTGATGGAAATAAATGTATGAGATGTTTTTTTTTTTTTTTTT
>JAALXH010000708.1:0-15161 GCA_012977735.1 Fusarium tanahbumbuense | reverse complement strand
CTATGGGAGAGCGGACGGGATCCCGCATTTTCCACTACCTTTGGTCGTATGTACCAGTGATGGTGATTTGAAGAATCATATACTTTGGCGTCCGCGGCGTAACGATGTGGCAAAATGTCCTCCAACTCACCATAATTCCTTGACTGTCGCTATTAGTTAGTGGCTTGACTCTGAACGAGTAGACGGCCGTGTAACTCCATCTCAAATTTTTGCAAATGATTGACTGATTAAAAATTCACTGCCCGAGCAATCAAGGCCTGGGGGGTAGAAAGGAAGGCACAAGTATATTCTCCGGCTTGAACAAAAAGACCTTCCTTCCCCTTCGGAGCCCTACCGACTTCAATTCGTTGTGATAGTTCCCTCCCTGCCCCAACCTATACTTAAACTCCAGATACTGCAGCGAATCCGCTTAGGAGGCATCCACTGTAAGATCTATACTCATCTAGGTAATTTGGACCTTTTGCGCGTGAGGCTGTTCCTTGCGGGTCCGAGACATGTCACATCAGTCAGATTTGTCTGCCTAAACTGGAAGTCCCCGGTCGTGAATTAATCGTGAATTGTCCGTTAAATCAATAGGCATCTTATCACCTGTAAGTGAATGCATTCCCACTGTTGTTCCGCATTCTTGCAGCCCTACGACCCAGAATTAGTCGGTTTTCCCGTCTTGGCTGCGTGGACAACCCAGGCAGAAATGCGTCGCTCAGACATTCAGGCCCCCAACCGCCAGTAGGATCGCGACACATCTAAGCGAGGCCTTTATCTTGAGGCTCAGACTCATCCGTAAAAGAAAGCCTTGCGAACCACAATAGTGTAGTCGCAGTTGCCTTGGGTTGCCTCTTCTTTTTGTATATTTAATGGTGGTATAATCGCAGTTCAGAGACATGCACTTTAAATCTTTATACAATAACATTTTAAGTCAATTCACCTATCAATATGCCTTACATTGATCCTACACCACCTCAAGACGATTCAGCGTCAAATCAGCCTTCAGACGCGGATCCATCCAGCTCCTCCCGCTCTGAATCCCCTGCTGAGGATCTTCCCAAAACCCGAGATTCGACCCACTGTGATGGCCCTGAACCAGTCCTAACCGATCTCCAAAATTTAAAACCAGACAATGCTCAAATCGTCGCCGACAGTATCGCAAACCTCTTTGTTGAAGCAGTCGCCTCCCGGCTGGCAAAATTGAAGAGCCTTGAGGAGCATGCCAAAGAAGCAGCCGAGGATCAAGAAGAGACCGAGGAAGACGAGACCCAAGAGGAAGAATCCAAAGAAGAAGAATCCAAGGAAGAAGAGACCAAAGTAGAGGAATCTAAGGAAGAAGAGACTAACAATGACGATGCGAATGGCGATGAAAAGTCAGAAGCCAAAGAAGAACCTGAGCTGAAATGGACAGACCTTCTTGTGGATGAAGACCAAGATTTCGAATTGGTAGTCGATAAATCACCCTCACAAATCGAATGGTCAAGACGGAAGCGAGAAGAAGGGCAGCAAAACGAACACATGGATCGTATCATGTCTATGGCCGGTCACGAACAAGTCAAGGCTTACTTCCTATCTGTCCTGGATAAAATCAGCATATCGAAGCGTTGGGGCAAAAGCATGGATGACTGGTCTTTTGACCTTGTGCTTCACGGGAATGATGGCACTGGTGAGTTATTATCCTCGAGCAGGATCCTATTCTGGGGGTCTAACAGACTTTAGGGAAAAGGAGAATCGCACAGATATATGCAGAGTTTCTGCATAGTATTGGCGTGGTACCTAATCGGAAGTTTGCCATCAATGAAAGCCATTGGGCATCAGATGAAGATGCAGAGGCTTCAGTAGGTTCTACCGGTCACATCGTTTACCTCGAGCTCTGCTGATTTACCAGGTTATCTTTTTCTGCGCGGCCGACAACATCGATCGAAACTCTGAGGTAGAGAGGATCTTGGAAGTTTCCGAAAAGTCCGAAACCCGCGAATTCCGTACTGTGGCTATTCTTTCGTACAAGACCTTCGGTTCTTCCTCGCAAAACGCACTAGACGTTTCAGAAGTCTCCCGACGCCGCTTCTCAAACCGCTTGATCCTTGAGAACTACAAAGAGAAGGACATACTCCAGTTGCTGAAACTTTTATGCAAAAACCCTGAATACAAGCTCCAATCTGACAACGTGCTTGAATCTCTGGCGCGACAAATACAGAAAAAGCACGCTGGAAAGGATAAATTCAGAAATGCCCACAAGGTTAAGGATCAGTTAGAAAAGGTCTGGAAGAAAAGTCAAATTCGGGCAGAAAAAGAGTGGTACAACTGGGCCAAGACGCACTCTCCTGGAGATGGTCAGGAATTCTCGAAACAGGATGGAATCGCTCTTGATGATATTCTGGGACCAGCACCCGAGAACGTCAGAAGCAAGAGTGAAGCTTGGAAGAAGCTCGAGAAGCTGATTGGACTGGAAGAAGTCAAGGAAAACCTGGGGCGTATCTTCGACATGGCCGAGTTCAACAGTCAGCAGGAGCGACATGGACGTCAACCACTCGATGCAAGCTACAATCTCTGTTTTCTTGGAAACCCCGGAGTCGGCAAAACCACCGTCGCAGAACTTTACTCCCAGATCCTCAGCGAACTGGGTATCGTGTCTCGTGGGCATATCGTATCCAAACAGGCTTCTGACTTGTTAGGTGAATACATCGGACATTCTGAGGCCAATACGACCAGGGCTCTTGAGGAAGCCAAAGGTGGTGTTTTAGTCATTGATGACGCTCATCTCCTCTACCAAGAGAGTTGCAAAGGCAAGGGTTCCTCAGACTCGTTCCGAAATGGTATCATTGATACCCTGGTTGCCAAGATCTCTGGTGGCGCAAGCGAGGATCGCTGTGTTATTCTATGTGGTTACACGGACAGGATGCAGAAGATGTTTCTCAATTGCAACCCAGGCTTGCAGAGACGGTTCCCGGTTGAGAGTTGCCTCAAGTTTGAGAACTACGACGACGAACAACTCCGACAGATTCTGAGACTGAAGATGAAACGAGATGAGCTCACTGCGACAGATGAAGCAAGCGAGGTCGCTCGTGGGGTGCTGAACAGGTGCAGGAGAAGACCTAACTTCGGAAACGGCGGTGACGTTGAAAGTCTCTTGTCTCGAGCCAAGACCCGTCGAATCACACGACTGAGGAACGCAAAATGTCCCTTCTTGGAATTCCAGGACCGGCCTTTGGAGCCTGAAGATTTCGATCCTGATTTCGACAGGGCCTCCAGGGCTGATAAGCACCGCAATGCTTTGTTTCAAGACTTTGTAGGGTTTGACAATGTCATTGGAAAATTTCAAGGATATCAGAAGATGGCAAACGGAATGAGGCGCTGCGGTATCGATCCCAAGTTATACATTCCTTGGGCATTTGTCTTCAGTGGACCTCCCGGAACCGGCAAGACGTGAGTACTTCACTATCTCGTTCTTGCGTATTAACTAACGATTTTCCAGTTCAACAGCCAGAAAGGTTGGCAAGCTCTTCTACGACATGGGCTTCATCTCATCGGATGAGGTTGTGACATGTTCTGTCACAGATCTCATTGGCCAGTATATTGGAACCACGGGTCCTAAGGTCATCAGCCAATTTGAACAAGGCCTCGGCAAGGTTCTTTTCATCGATGAAGCCTACCGCTTGGTGGGAGACTCTTACCACAAGGATGCCATCGGAGAAATCGTCGATACCATGACCAACCCACGCTTCGCTCGCAACATGGTTGTCATCTTGGCAGGATACGGAGACGAGATGGAAACCCTCTTGAGCACCAACCCAGGCTTACGAAGCAGATTTCCCACAATTATCGAATTCCCTCACCTGGCGCCTGAAGATTGTTTGAGCCTTCTTTCAAGGCTACTTGCGAAACTCAACATTCACCTTTCGTCTTCGGTAACTGAGTCTGGTTCGGCCCACGATACCATTATTGGCATGTTGAGGGCACTCACTGGTACCAAGGGATGGGCCAGCGGACGTGACAGTGAGAATCTGAGTAGGACTATTACTGAGCGTGTATTCACCAAGTTGGGTGATTCTGAGGAGGTTGGTGAGCCTGGAGCGCTAGAGGTTTCTTTTGATGAACTCGTCGACTGCTTAGAAGCAATGCTTAAGCAAAAGGGAGGTCGGTATCTGGAAGAAGTTTCCTAGGAGATAGTAGCACTGAGAAGGCTTGTGGTTGCTCAGAATATATCAGACCAACTCTGTCATTATCGCAGTTCAAATAGGAGTAAGATTGACATCAAAAAGATTAGATAGCATCTTAACAAAGAACATGGAATTATAACAATCTGTATATGCTTAATCAAATGCTCGACGTCCACTCTGGATCGCTTCGTTTATGTCAACCTTTGGCTTGAACTTTGGCATCACCTGAGGCAGTGGTTTCCCGTTTATCAGGTCTGCTATTTCTTGCCCTAGAGCTCCCGCATGGCCAACGACTGCCACTCCAGCTTCCTCTAAAGCCTTCATCTTCACACTTGCGGGCACATCCACAACACTTCTCAGAACTGCACCAGCATGGCCCATGATCTTTCCTTTGGGTGCACTCTGACCAGCTATCATTCCAACGATAGGCTTTGGGTTCGAGGTATTATTTCGATATTCTGCGATGAGGTCTGCTGCTTCAAGTTCAGCCTCACCTCCAATCTCTCCGATCATAATGATTCCCTCTGTTTCTTCATGCTCAAAAAACACTTTCAAAGCATCTGTAAAGTTGGTGCCTGGTGTGTGTCAGCATAGCTTCGATTTGTCGAGAAATTTGAATTACCTGGAGTCAGATCCCCTCCCACTCCTATAACCAAAGACTGGCCCAATCCGAGCTCCGTCGTTGCGCCAACTGCTTCGTAGCTCAAGGTTCCTGATCTAGACACAATTCCAATACGACCACGCTTGTACTGCAGGTAGGGCATGATTCCAACGCGGCATTGTTCTGGGGCAATGATTCCAGGACCGTTGGGTCCGACGAGCCTGCTCTTCGACTGAGTTCTCAGAACCTCGTGGACACGCAGCATATCGTGAGCTGGAACATGCTCTGCTACAGACACAATGAGAGGAATTTCAGCCTCTATGGCGTCAATGATGGCATCTGCAGCCAATGCTCCACGGATAAAGACGGCAGAGACGTCAGGCTTCAACTCCTTAGCAGCCTAGGTTTCTTGTTAAATTGGATAATCGGGACATCTTATGACCCTCTACTTACGTCTTTGACTGATCCAAATAGTGGCAGATCCAGATGTGTCTCCTTATCAGGGTTCAGAGTGACACCTCCAAGTACTTTTGTCCCATAAGCAATCGTGTCTGTAGCATTCTTGGTCGCCTACAGTGCAAAGTTAGAATGTGTTACACGCCTAGTCTCGGTTTCCATACCACTTGACCTGTGAAGCCTGTATAATTGTTACCATTTATCAGCTTGCTTCACTTACAGTCGCGTTCAAACTCTGAGTCCTACCTTGATATATAACTCTGGAATGTTCATTTATTTTGAGGTTCTGTATCGTCTTTTCATATGGACTTATATGTGCTGAATGTGAAAATGCTCCTTTTGAGACCCCTTCCGCAGCCAGTTTAGCTACAGTACGTAATCGTGAAGCCGACATGGTGGATGACCTGTCGAAATGAATGAGGTTTGACTGGATGATAAATTGGTTCAGTCCATCAACTTCAGACGGGCACTCTAAAATAGTGGGGGCTCGAAGACCCCGCCGTACGCCGCAAAAGAACGGCTCCAGGGACTCCAGCTCTTTAAGCGAATGGTTCAGGGGATCTGGTGCGGTCACATGACGTTTATCCCCTGTATACTAGCTCGCTACAGCTGTAGACCTTACCTAGAAAATTCCGCCGTCTCTTCCATCCGTCACTTACAGCAACAAACTGAATGTAATCCAGGTCAATTGCATAACTGTTCCTAGGAAGTAACCTAATCTTTCGATCTTCTCGACAATATCGCACCTGCAATCAGAGCTCTGGGTTGTTGCGTAAAAACTCCTCCAAGCCTGTAACCTTGACATCAAGTTTATCGTTATCCAATTCCCCGAGGGACCAGGTTCCATCAACAGTGAAGAGTTGGTAGAACCACCCGATGTACGGCCAAAACATGTTCCTCTTCCCTTTCTTCCTAGCTTCCAACGCTCTCTCACGCAATTCTTCCAAATTGCCTTTCTTCTGAATATGCAACTCACAGTCTCTAACCTTTCCATATGTCTCAGCAATCTGCTCAAGGGTACCGGACCCCGAGCAAAGCGTCCAGAACCCACCCTCGGCCGCATCATCCCTCTCGATAACAGCAGCTGTAAACTCCGCGGCATCGCGCTCTGTAGTCCAGTGCCAAATTTCTTCTCCCGTGCCCCAAATATTCATGGTCTTTCGCTCAGGGTCCCAGACACCATTGTTAGCAGGGCTAAAATCCCCATGACCAGGGAGCGAAAATAGAACTTCTGCCAAGACGCCCGTGAAGAAGTAAATAGGCTTTAGGTCCGAGGTGAGTTCAACCTGGTTTCTAAAACAAATGTATGGATCGTAGCTTTCGTGAACGCCAAGCTGCATGTCCTTCCAATTATAGTTCCATGAAGAAACTACATATTTCTTAACGCCTGCTCGCTCGGCAGCGCGTAGAAGGAGGAGTTGACCTTCGAGGGCTAACTCGGGAATGCCTGTGTAGACGCATATGACCGCGTCGACGCCCTTGCAAGCGCGATCCAAGGCGGGAATGTCGTAGTAATTGTCGCTTCGGATGAAGCTTTCCAGTTTCTTTCGACTAGATAAGTCGAGCTTGGAAGGGTGACGTCCAAGTCCACGGATTTGATGACCGCGGGAATGAAGGCTGTCAATCATCTTCTGGCCGAGATTACCAGTTACTCCAGCCACGAGAATGAGCATGATGAAATCCGGGTAGGAGAATAGAGAATAAGATAATAATACAATACTTTCATCTTTTTCTTCTTTTGAAGCGACTTCATATTTATATTAATGATGGGCATGTCAACGTCTAGGCTTACCCTGGAATTGTACATGGTTATTGATCCTGGTGGGTCATTACCGATGCCTAGCAAAGGTCTGAGAGGTTGGAGTTAGAGGAGGGTGACGTCCTCGTGAAGACTAGGTACTATTAAAGCCGTCATTTAGAATTGTCCGATAGTCCGACGTGAGCTGGCTCGAAAAGGATGCGATACCCCAGGTTCTGAGAAAAATCTGGTGCGTAGAACTTCCACTTTAAATACAGCAAAACAGGGACTTAAAAATACCCCGCGGTGGTAAATATAAACAATGCCTTGTTATTAAAATATTTGTGGAGGAAGTGAGGCTGTTGTTATCGCTCCGAGCTCTCTTGCAGAGTCATCTCGCAACTCTGTTGCTTAAAAGAGAAACCAATGACTACCAAGGTTTCTATTTCTCTGCTCTTAGAAGCAATTAAGCTTGCCAATATGTCGTCAGTAATTGACTTCCATCCTCGCCCAGACTCGTGAAAGTGGAGCACTAGCCCATGTTACCGCCTACCAGAATAGAAAATACCCAGCGGCAGAAATTTGTCGTCCCCCACCTGAGATCGAGTTTTTTGCGACATGCGCCGTCAAACTTCGTTCCATTACTCCGCCAAGCATAGCAGCAGCTCCCAATAATTCTTTCAATTAAACGAACGACCTAACAGACAAACAGTCAATATGAAGGTTGTTCTTGTGAGCGGCGGAGTCATTTCCGGTGTCGGCAAAGGTAAGCTTCACTGACCCTACCATCGAAATTGACTTGTGTACTAACTTTGATCTCCAGGCATTATTGGTATGACTCTTCACGAACCTCTCGCTCACAGACTTTTCGACGACTAACAATTCTCAGCCAGCAGTGCTGGTCTTCTTCTGAAGACTCTGGGTCTCCGAGTCACGGTATGATGCGACGGATCCACGATTGAAGATCTTTAACTAACACAACCAGGCCATTAAAGTAATACCCCGCCGACAGTCCGACTCGCTCACGACTCTAACACACGATTAGACCGATCCTTACATCAACACCGATGCTGGTCTCTTGAACCCTCTTGAGTTCGTGCGACCTGAGCTCTGCAATTACACCTCCGCTAACAATTGCTAGGCACGGAGAGTGCTTCGTTCTCGACGATGGCGGCGAGGTACGCTAGTTCTACACCGACATAAAACTTGCGCTGACTCTTCAGACCGATCTCGATCTCGGAAACTACGAGCGGTATGTTCTTCGACACAGTACCGCAAATGAAACCCACGACGTAGACTAATACGGAATCAGATACCTTGGCATCCAATTGAGCCGTGACAGCAACATCACTACCGGCAAGATCTACAAGCAGGTCATTGTACGAACTTACGCGACTCCCCGATATGCGACAGGCGACTAATACAATGGACGTAGGAGAAAGAGCGACGAGGAGATTATCTCGGAAAGAGTATGTATTCTACTATACGGTAGTGTTGAGTTTGTGCTAACGGTGGAAATAGCTGTTCAGGTACATCAAACCGAAATCGAACGATCAAACGACGGGACTAATGATATTGAAGGTCGTTCCTCACATCACAGACGCCATTCAGGACTGGATTGAGCGTGTCGCCAAGATCCCTGTGGATGCTTCAGGAGAGGCGCCCGATGTCTGCATTAGTAGGTCATTCGAGATTTAACACTCGACGAAATACTGACTTGTGGTAGTTGAGCTGGTACGCCAAACCACTTCGCGACTGGTAGAAGCCAGTAACTGACCTTGAAACTAGGGTGGTACAATTGGTGACCTCGAGTCCGGTCCCTTCGTTGAGGCCCTCTCTGTAAGATAATTGCTCCTCGCCCGACGACGCAAAGCTAACGACTTGAAGCAACTCCGCCACCGACTTGGCCGCGACAACTTCCTGAGCATCAGCGTTTCTTACGTCCCCATTATTAACGGAGAGGAGAAGACAAAGCCTACCCAGCATGCCATCCGACAAGTGCGAAGCGCCGGTCTCATTCCCGACGTGGTATGTATTGCGATTCCGGACGTCGTGCCTTTCTAACAGTTACAAGATTGCCTGCCGTTGCGAGCGAGAGCTTGACCAAGCTACCATCACAAAGATCGCCCGAAGCTGCCAAGTCGAGGACGAGCAAGTCATTGGTGTGCGCAACATGGACACCATCTACCAGGTCCCCCTCCTCCTCGAGCAGGAGGGTCTTCTGAAGCTCCTGAAGAAGGGTTTGGCCCTTGAGAACTGCCAAGTCACCCCTCCTATGGCTCAGAAGGGCCAGGCTCTCTGGGATCTCTGGAAGAAGACCGTCGTTCCCGACCGACACCTCGAACCCGTCAACATCGTCCTTGTCGGCAAGTACGTCAGCCTCGACGACTCATATCTCAGTGTTCACAAGGCGCTCGAGCACTCAGCCATGCGATGCAACCGAAAGCTCAACCTCGTTTCCGTCGACTCCGAACACCTCGAGCCCGATATGCAACAGAAGGACCCTCGCAAGTTCCATGAGGCCTGGGCTCACGTTGTCCGCGCGCAGGGTATCATTGTTCCCGGAGGCTTTGGAACCAGAGGTATTCAGGGTATGGTCGATGTCGCCAAGTGGGCTCGTGAGCGTAAGCTCCCCTACCTGGGTATCTGCTTGGGTATGCAGACTGCTGTCATTGAGTATGCCCGCAACGTCATGGGTCTCAAGGGAGCCACCTCCGAAGAGTTCTCTGCTACAGCTGAGCACCGTGTCGTTATCTTCATGCCCGAGGGTTCCAAGGAGTAAGTCACCAGGAACCGACACGAAAGAGAGGCACTAACAAGTGACAGGCAAATGGGTGGTACCATGCGACTTGGTAGCCGCACATCCCACTTCAAGGAGGGCACCGAGTGGAGCAAGCTCCGAGGCTTGTATGGAGGAGTTCCCGTTGTGGAGGAGCGTCACCGACACCGTTATGAGGTGAACCCGGAGTACATTGAAGATCTCGAGAAGGCTGGCCTCTCTTTGACCTCTATGGATGACCAAGGTGTCCGAGTTGAGACCATTGAGTTGAAGGACCACCCCTTCTTCGTTGGGTGAGTATCCGTTCGTCGCATTCGTATGCCATTCGCTAACCATCCCCAGTCTCCAGGCTCACCCTGAGTACAAGTCCAAGACTCTGGCGCCCGCTCCTTCGCGTGAGTACCTCAACCCCAATACATCTACCCCGACTAACAGTTTTATAGTGCTCGGCCTTGTCGCCGCCAGCTCTGGATGCCTCGACGAGATCATCGAGGCCGCCCACCAGAAGCAGAACTCCACCAACGGAGTCAGCGATGTTACCAACTTCTAGAATGGCAAAGTCAATGCGCGTTTTGGTACAGGGAAAGGATGAATAGACTGGGTCACGGATATGGAGGGAAAAGGGCTTAGAGCTACATAGGACGTGAGATAATGAGGCTTTTTAGACTGCATGGCTGGCGTTGGTTGCTTAAAAATGAACTATACCTGGGAGAAAAATGATAGACATGAATTTTAAAATGGATTACAGGCTGAAGTGCTCTCGGTTTGAAGTTCTGGGTCCTTGCTTGTGATGGTTGTTGATGCGCTACAGCGCCTGCAAGATATCACAGAACGAACCAAGCAATACATCAATTGTGTGCATTCTCATCAGGTACAGCAGTCAATCGTGGCAAACAATTGCGCAACAAGATGTACAAGAGTACAATTTCCGTGGAGGCATCGATGGGTAGATTACTACAGCCAGTGTAATCTACGTTGTGATCATGCAGAGTTGCACTTATTGAACCTGGCCTTCAATGATAATGCTGCTTGCTTCTCTTGGTCAACTGAGGAGTGCGTCGGTCTGTACAAGATGGAGTGTTGCAAGAGCAGATGGCGGTGTCCGTCTTATTAGTCCTTAACACAAATAACAAATGGAAGTGGTTCACTGCAAGTTTAACCTCACTCGAGGGGACGGGCTTGGAGGCATCCCATGACGACAGAAGCGGAAGGCAATCAGGGATTGCACCTTCCATGTTGCGACGCCCACTGAAGCCGAAGTTCCAGTGGACTCACCCGCTATAGCTTCGCAACCGACCATCAAGCAATCTCCACTCCATAGGTCTACACGAACAAACACCTAACACCGGAATGATCATAACAGCCAGCAAACATGAATCATCAAGACTTTGACATAAAGATCTACATTTGCGATATGCACCCAAGTCATATGCATTTCCACCGTCTCAAATCCTACTCAGGTCCACTATGCTCAACACTCGTCTCTCAGGCAAGCCAAGTTTAACGCGACTTGTGATAGACTGACTGCTGGGTAAAGATAACTTTACCTTCTAATGTTTCTAATCCTTCCCAACCGCATCCCACACATACAGAACCCCCCACGAAATCGCTAACAACATACACCTACACAATAAGTCTTATATATGCAGACCCTTCGCCCAGCATCAGGCTGAGGTCTGTGGGGGTCGAGAGCCTGACTTTGGGTTTGGACTTGGTCGGAGGGGTATGAGAAGGACGCTTTTTGACCGTTGCGTCCGATATAGTCGTTGATGGACGAGAATATTCAGGGTCTCAAAAGCCTTTTACTGCTTGCTGTCTGTACCAGAAGCTATCGCTTTGACGTCTCTAGTCAGGGACCTGCGGTAAGATCGCCTGTCCTAACCCGCCCATCTGGTCGAAGCGTCCGACCACAATAACCTTATCTCGAATCGGTCTTGGCGGATTAACGGCACATCCCATCGTAACATCACATCACGACCCTTACCGATTAGCGATTTTTCATCCTCTTACTCAAAGCCAATCAATCCCCTGTCAACCCATCCTCGATTTCTCCGACCATGTTGCGTGTTCCATGTGGCTCATCCCTGAACGATATGACGTCGGCTGTGCCACAGAAGCAGGTTTTTAGCCACACCATAACGGCATGGCATCACAATGCGTCTATTGTACAACCGTCTGAATGATGGAAAGGACCAGTGAGGATCTACGTTTCAGATCAAGCACGGCAGATCCTTGCTTGTCATATGACGTATCTTTTCATCATGGGGTCTAGGCGTTGTGTATAAATCTGCCTGTTCGGCTCTTGACTTGGGATGGCTCTGTAACGGTTTAGACTCATTTACAACAATACATCTTTATACACATTTTAATAATCATCATGGAGTACGCAAAGGAGACATACAACTCTCAGTACGAGAAGTGGGTTCCCTGGCTCGAGGACGTCTACCTCCGCTGGTTCACAAAGGACAACAAGGCCAGCTATGCCACCAAGCGTACGTCTCTCCACTTCATCCTTCCTATCAACACTAACACCTTATAGAAAATCTTGACAAGACCAAGGTCACTGGCGTCGAGCAAGTAGACACACTCCAAGATGGCGTCAACAACCTAGCCACGAGCCAGGTTGGCCAAGGCGGTCTTCTCCAACCCGTCGGCGACTTGGCTTCCAAGGAAGGCCTCAACCGAGCCGAGAGACAGGGCAAGGATGACGATGGTGGTTACGTGAACAAGAATGCCCCCGGCGCCGGTGCTATGAACAGCACAGCTGAGGCTGTCGTAGGTGGAGGAAAGGGAGCTGCTCAAGGCCTGGGAGATGTGGGCAAGGGTGTTGGAAACACTGTTGGAGGACTTCTCGGTGGCAAGAAGGAGTAATACTTTTGCAAGACTGCTTTTAATATCGGTGTTTTTGGTAAAGGGATATACCTATAAGGATGGGATAAGGAATGCACGAGCGACAGGAATACGTACGCCAACGCTTAATGATAACAAATCTACCAAAGCTTTAATTACCATGAATGATGAAAGTACATGATGCTTAAAGTGCCTCTTATTCACCTGCCTAATTTGGTTGCAATATCCGGATGCCGGAACTCGTCCGTTTCGAGTCGGAGATCTGCTCACATCGTAAGAAGCACTTTCTTCAGGCATCAACTTTCAGAAACTACATGGGAAACAGGTTGACCTATCCACAGAATACCGGCCTTTGTGATCTTTATCATATATTGAAGGTAGGCTACATATTGGGTCCATAGATTGTCGTCAGGACAAGAATGAGAGCATGAGAGACGAAATAACCTGGTCAGCGTATGGGAGGTTAAGCGAGTACTTAGACTACTTTATTTCGGTGTCCTAAGCCTTATATGGGTAATTGCCCTGTTGGATAACTGGCTGCCAACTACCTAACCAGTGACTAGATCATGTAACGATTTTGACGAAAAAGCCAACCGCCGAAAGAATCAAGGAATGACTTGCCACTTTCAGGCTTTCCAAGATCTGCTGCCAGGTTTGCATGACACAACCTCCCACCCACACCCTATCCCACCAAGTGACATCCACCTAAACGCTGGTTCGTCCAGCCTTGTCATGGCCCCCCTGAACCTCACTCTCTGCATGATCAGCACTAGCGTAATCATCCTCGCCAGAGAGCTCCTCAAGCGTCTTCCTAGCAGTCTCGGGGATCAGAAGTGTAGTGAAGATACCGAGAAGCATGAACAGAGCATAAATTTCAAGAACGTGGTCCATCCAAGGCGCTTCGTTCTTCTCAGTTGCACCGTGGGTTCGAAGGATAGAAATGGCGCCTTGGCCAATGATGGAGCCGACTTTTCCAGAAGCAGCTGAGATACCGTGGGAAGTTGAACGGTAGCGTGTTGGGAAGACTTCTCCAGGGACGATGAAGGTCGTTGCGTTGGGACCGAAGTTGAAGAAGAACTGGGCAAGGACGTAGATTGCGAGAAGTCCGTTAGAAGGAATGTGGTTGTAAGCAAAGCCCATGACCTATGTGTGTTAGTCCAACTCCATACCCTGACAGAACCAACTTACGATGAAAAGAATAGTCAAGATGATAAAGCCACCAAGCTGAATAGTCTTTCGTCCAAGAGTATCGATAGTTGCAACAGAAACCCAGTAGCCTGGCACAGCACCAGCGAGTACAATGATGATATTTCCAACAGCGGTGTTGTACAGAAACTCGTAAACGTTGTTGGCATCCTTGGTAGAATAACCAATAACCTTGAGAATAGTACCGTTATTCAAAGAAAGACCATAGAAGGCCACATCAAGACAGAACCATGAACCAGCTGTTCCGAGAAGAAGAGAGGCGTTCTTCCACTTGCTGTAGTGCTGGAAGAAGTCTCTCCAGCTGGCCTTGGGAACTTCGAGGTTCTGCTTTGCACTGGCGTGGACTTGGGCACGGGAAACTTCGTCAGTGTTGCCTTCGCGCTTGCCGTTTATGTAAGCTTTGACGTCTTCGTCTGCCTGTTCGACGTCTCGGGCTACGTCGAAGGTATAACGGGGGGTCTCGGGGATGGTGAGACGGTCTGTTGAATGTTAGTAAGATGGAATTTGATATTAAGATTCAGGCTACTTCCAGTAAAGCGCAATACAAGCTGGAACTGCGCCGAAGCCAACGAGTGTTCGCCACATCTTGTCGACAGCAACTTGGCAGTCTCCGGTGCAGCTCTTGGTATCAGGGGCCCCCTCAAGAGAGGACTTGAAGCCGAGAGTAAGGAACATCATGACAAGAGCTGCTACGAGTTGACCAATGCCTTGCATGGCAAATACAGCAGCCATCATGGCACCTCTCCACTTGGTGGTGGCGAACCTATTGATATTAGCAAGAGGCTCAAGGGTCAAGGACTGGAAGCACCCACTCAGAGGTAATAATGGAAGAAAGAGGATAATCACCACCGATACCAACTCCCATGATGACTCTCCAGAAGATAATAAGTCCAACAAGAGACGTCGAAGGCGAACCAGCCGTCAAGGCCTGAGCAAGGGTAGCAAAGATGATGACAATCAACTCCAGCCCATACATGCGCTTTCTGCCCACGATATCGGCCATCATACCAAATCCAAGCTGTCCAAGTACAGTACCAGCAGAAGTAGACAGTTTGATAGCATTGTCGGAGCTGGTGGGCAACTTGCCCTTGGCAGGGTAGTACACGATACCAAGCATGATGGTCAACATGGACACGCAGAAGATATCGTAGGAATCTGTGAAGAAACCCACACCTGCGACGATACATGCTCGTACATGATACCAACCAAAGGGGGCTTTATCAATTTCTGCGAGAGCGAGGCGGCGACGTTCGTTGGGGTCGGCGATGTGGGCGAAGTCGTTGTGGAAGTTGTGGAAAGCATTGTTCCCGCCGCTTGTTTTGGCGACTGGACGAGCGTCTTCAGCCATTTTGGATAATTGTAATAGAATTAAAGTGAATATTAAGT
>JAALXH010000706.1:0-35816 GCA_012977735.1 Fusarium tanahbumbuense | reverse complement strand
CATCTTCCCCCCCTGGCCATATTTCGTTTCTTGTAAAAGGGATGATCCATTGGGTTAAATCTACCCATCTCATCTAGATATAGAGAAACAGGATCAAAATAAATAATATACATCTCCCTCGTTTAACTATTAGAACTACTATAATTAAGATTTACATCTATATATATAAAGAAGAAGTTACAATATAAGAAACTATTATTAGCCTCTTCTAAAAGCAAGCTAGGGAGTTAACTATTGCTAGTAGAGTTTATATTAGGAGATACCTTTTAAATAGGCTATTAGCTAATTTCTTCCTTTTTTCCACTTTACTATTCCTTAAGTTCTATTGCTATTTTAACCTTAGTAATCTAATCCTAGATAGTACCTTAATAGTATACCTTAGCAATATAATATGCATAATACTCCTTTACAGTAGCACTAGGGAGAAAGAAGAACTTATACTCAAACTAGCTACCTTTAAAACCAAAGTATTAATTATCTTCTAGCTGTATATAAAATGTATAGCTATTAAAATTAGATAGATAAACTAGATAGACAATATAGAATACCCAATAAGGGAGAGAAAGCATTAAAAGATTAGGGGATATACTCTCCTATAATGTAATAGCAGGCTTACCTATGTAATTAGTAAAGTTACAATTACAGAATTAGATTAGGAGTGCAAATTGTAGATTAAACTAAGGTATGCTATTATAATATCTTTCCTGCAGTATTCAAGCTCGTGTCTTTATTCGGACCATGGTACCTGTGATAGGAGTGAGACAGTCAATCAATTCAGACCTTGTTCCGTGAAGCATATGTATCAGGGGTTGCTAGTTATTATTTACATCCTTGGCTTGGGGGTAGGTGGTCAGAGATGGCAGAATTTAGTCCTTGTAATTTGCTATTGCCAAGCATAGCATATGATGTCCCCTGAATTAGCCAGAAGAAATAGTGCGCCATAAATCCTCTTCTATATGTTTGATTCGGTGTTATTAGCCACCTACGCCCGCCTGATAACAAGGCCGACGCTTTGCTGTTGTGAAAGCAATGTATTTGCACTTACTCGGTCTTTTTAAATCACCCTTTCAGCGAGCCCCGCTCTAGTACTCTTTCTTGTTACTAGTACTCTAATGTCTTAACTACCAGTCAACATACACGCGTCCAGTTACACGCTTTGCCTTCAGACATAGACTTTGAGGTATTTACGAATTACATCTGCATATGCAGCATGCTCTAGCTTTTGATTTTTTCCCTTTCAGTAATTAGGATCGACTTCGTAACAGTAGACATCTATGTTATGTGCAACGGAATGACCCATATGTATCTTTCATGTTGCGACTAACTTCTAAGTATTCACAAACGATGTTATAGCATAGTATATTTAACATTCAGCGATAAACGCGCTGTTGATCCTTGTTCAATCGCACCCTGAGGCATTCACTCGTAGGGTTGAAGTCAGGATTGCTTGGCAACTTCCAGTGCGCCCTAGTTAAATCAGTGTTAAATAGATTACTCCGGCCATTGGAAACCTTGAAATAGTCCCGTGATATGTTCCATTTAAATTCTTGTGTTCGTTGTATAATTGTGACATCAGGTATGCTTTATGCTTGGCTAGTCCAACGTTGGCCCTACGTCACCATACCAGTTACGTCATCCAATCCAACCACAACCAAGTTGTCAACCAAACCCAGCAGGATATAAACCCAGCGCCAGCAAACAACTCAATACCCAGAATCAACATCTCGCATCTAAATACTCAATTCAAAATGTCAAAACTCGTCAACGACGTCAAGTCCGGTATTAAGGGCATCCACGGAGCCGGTGAAGCTCTCCGCGGCAATGTCCTCGAAGCCACAGACCAAGCCTTCCACACAGACAAGAACGACCCTTCAACGCTCAAAAAAGAAACCGACAACAAGATCATCGCTGAGAAGGGCAAGCAAGACATGAAGGATTTCGACAACACGCTTGCGCGACGCGAGCATGAGCATCGGGGCGAGGTGCCACCTGCGCATGTTGGCAAGAGAGAGACGGAGATTGAGAAGGAGAATGAATTGAGGAGAAGCGAGAATGAGCTTGAGAGAGTAAAGGCGCAGAATAGACCTAATGAGGGGCTGAGTCGCGAACCAGGTACGATTTTGCCTGGGGAGACTGACACTTATGGGACTGGAAGGACTGACGATGATTAGATGTGCCTGCGCGAAAGTTGGCTTAAGGTGGGTCGTTCTCCATCTCCATTTTTCTGATCAGTTATTCTAAGACTTCCCAGCGCAGTGTTTATCACATTCATCAGACTACCGAGACTATTGATGGCAAACTAAATGACTTAGGAGAAGGAAACGCAATGATACCTATAGAATGACGGGGATGTGGTTGCGCCATACGATTATACGAATCAATATATTTATTATTGTGATGATTTAAATTATACTGCTCTGCCTTTGTCTTTGTGTGCGGAAATGCCATCCTGCGTCTACTCTTGACTAATTCCTGTGCGTAAATAATTCCCTGATATTGTACGTTTGCATCTCTATTTCTTATATCCCTTCGCTGCACCCTCATATTTCTCCCCAAAAGTCTCAAACCACTTATCGATAGCACCCGCTCCCATACCGGCACTGATGGTCTCATCTCCCCTCTCAAACTTGGGCACAACCTCATCCATAAACTCCTCCACCGTCAAAGTCTGCGGCGCATGCTCCTTCTTATTATCATCCGGGTTCTCCCTCTCCCGATGTAAATCAGTAGCAACCATAGGCGGCGCAAGTTCCACAACACGGATGTTGGTATCGTGCAGTTGCGTGCGCAGGTTCATGGACCAGAAGTGCAGCCACGCCTTGGTGCCGTTGTACACGGGGTTGATGATGCTGAAGGGGATAAAGCCAAGGACACTTGAGACGTTCATGATCAGAGCGTTGGGCTTTTGTTTGAAGTGCGGGATAAGGTGGAGCACAAGATGCATGGGGCCGCGGATGTTGATGTCGATTTCTTGATCGGCTTTTTCGAGGAAGTCGTCGTTCTTGAGCACTTCAATTGGGCGTTGGACGCCAGCGTTGTTGATCAGACAGTCCAATTCTGGGTGGTCGCTGGTGATTTCCTTCACGAAAGCAGGAATGTAATCTGTCTTTCCTGTGTCGAGAACATAGTAACCTGCTGCACCGATTTCCTTGGCTGTGGTTATGAGGTTCGCTTCTGTTCGACCTGCGATGAGAACCTTTTTGCCCTTGGAAATGAGATACTCAGCCAGAGCACGGCCGATACCACCACCTCCGCCGGTGATGACGGCACAATTAAAAGCGAGAGCGTCTTGTGTCATTTTGAAAAGTGATTATTGAATGGAGATACCAAATTACAGAGGGCGCCAAGGTCAAATTCCAGTGCATTTATATAGTGGAAACCCGACCGGAGCTTCGGCATTCATACTGGAGAAATGTTCGCGTCATCGGAGGCGCTACGCCCGTGGATCTTCGGACAACAAAACACAATCTTGATGAAAATGGCAATAAATAATGACGTAGATTAATTAGAAATGCAACATTGAATATCGCTTGGTGGAGTAGTGACTTTTATGTGCCTGTCAGCACTCAATCGCTCCACATAATCTCGGAATTATTTTAAATCTTCCCAATATCCTCACAGAGAACCTTTGCAATTTTAAAATCCTGCTCAATAGCCGGACTGTAAAAAGCGCAATTTTCAAGATAACCTAGGGCGAAAGATGTCCATTTCTTATCCACGTCCGAGGCAATTTCGCGGATGTATGGGTATGGTGATACGCTGAGTGCAAAGACGACGCAGATCTGGCCGAAGATCCTACAAACAGTAAGTACGAGTTGGAAGGAGTGTAGGAGGAGCAGAGATCTCACTGGCTGCAGACAAAGAACTTGAGAGGATTGCAACTTCGCATTGAGTTGGTGACTTGGATTACTGATGCCCAGGCGCGAACTGCGTTAATTGCATCGCGGCATTTTCGGAGGTGGCCTTCTGTGAGAGATGACGGTCTTTCCAGAGCGCGATGTCTTGAGAGATTAATATTGTTCGAGTCTACGGGAGGCATACTTACAGAAGAGGTCGACCGATGTGATATCTCGCAACAAAGTATCTCGCATGCAACCAAGCTGTCACGAGCGCATCGGAAGGAGACTCAGCATGCGTCAAAGGCGCTTTAGGATCAAACTGCAACATAGGCGGTAATCTCTCACGCCACTGTTCCAATTGCCGAATAAGTTCATCCTCAACGGGTTCAGTCGGATAATCAGCCGTCGGATCTATCCCGTTAGCACCATCTTCACCGTTATCGACACACTTCACTCACTGAAATGAAACAAACTATTTCGCGCTCTCGTCAAAATAAGCCGATGCGCAAGCTGCGACAGAAAATGATAGTGAAAGAATGGATCATCACCCGGATATCGAAAGGATCCAAAGGATGCTATATCTCGCGCGGATATAAACTTTGGTAAGGCGATGTGTTCCTCAAGTTGGAGGGAGTTGCTTGGTGGGAGGTTGAGTTCTTGGGAGAGGACGGCTTCGAACATGCTTGTTATCCAGAAGAGGCGGGATTGCATGTCTAGCATCCATTCGTCGCGATCTCTTGATACGCTGGGCAGGTTAGTAGATTGTTTGGTATATGGGTTGGGGGCTTACTTGTTCCAGAAGAATGCGCTGCATGCGCTTGCTTTGCTTAGCATTGACCACCAATCTAAGGGTCGAAGAGCCTCTGCATAAAACAATCTACCAACTTCAGTCACAATACTTGGATCACAATAGAGCAACATACCCTGATAAAAGATAGAACTGGCACGCCTGAAGATCCTGCTCACACATCAAAAAACCGAATCGTTTCCTCGCCTCATTGAAGAATTTCAGTCCGGGCATCTCATCTTCCTGGCCATCAACGTACGGAGTTGACACAGGCGTCGACGCGAACCTGGCTTCTCGCAACGCTTTTTGACCCATCAACCCCAGCGCCATGACGACGAGGACGATACAGCTTTCGATACAGATGCCAAAGTTGCCATCAATGGCCACACCAAGTGTTCGCTGGAAGTACGTCTTTTGATCCAAGATCGGCGTAGCGAGGTTGAATGTTGTGAAATACACATCCGATAACTCCTTCAATGTCGCGATGCTTAGTTTCGACAGCCACTCAGATGACATATCCACCGATGTGGAATGCGGTAGCTTCGGTCTTGCAGCTTCCAAGCGCGTTGAGTATGTTGCACCGTTCATCTGACACATTAACTTGACAGACTCAGGGAGCGCAGATTGAATAGCAGGCCAGAACAAAACTTGATGCGCGCTAAAGGATATCGCTGGGTTGGGATCACTTGGTGTTTCGACGATGGTGTCGCGCCGTTGGAGGAAGGATGGTACACCCAAGACCTCACTTGAGTTGGCGGGAGATTTGGGATTGAATGGACGTAAAGCCGTGGATAGTATCCGAGCTGCTTCTGGAGGAGCTGTGTCCGTTTGTTTTCCATCGTCAATTTTACCTTCGATGCGGCGGAGGATATTGACGATCATTCCCAGCGAAGCTTCATTTCTGGTCCCATTAGCCCAACACTACTAATCAAGCTAGACAACATACCGCGTCGCCTTTCGCGTAGTGAATTTACACTGAATACCCAAAGATTTACAAAGCCCACATGGAAAATCTTCATCACATCTCGTTTTCTTCTGTCGGCAATACTCACAAGCCTACAACGTCAGTCTGACTCACTCACACTATCAGCAATTTACACACCTGTCTTGCGATGAAGCCACGTTGGCGCTTGGAGGGAGGACCCTCGTCGGAGGGTGCCTCGAGGGCTGGACTACTTTCTTCGCGGTCTGCCATGCAAATTGTGGTTGTGGTGATGTTCTTGGCGATGCCGGGGAGGAATGGTAAACTCCGGTGGTGACACGTGAAGGAATTTTTGATGCTTCGGTAGAGGGGTATGACGGGTATAAGGATATCATGAAAGTTCAGCAGCAGGCATGCGATGTTTCACAATCTTGCACAAAGATCGATCATGTGAATGGTCATAACTTATTTGAGTTTTACTTCTATCAATTAAACACTTCTTACGTTCTTACTCTTGTTGTGTGCCCACTATGTACATCTACGCCTTGGTCGCAACCACAAACAATCTAGGATAAGGCAAAAGAACCTTCCCATCCACCTGCGCCGTATAAGCCTCCTTCAACTTGCCCAAATAAATGCTAATAAACTCCTCTGTCGCCTTCTCATCCAAAGGATCAACATAAGGTCGTAGTCCAGTCCCCTTGACCCACTCAACAATACCCTCGTGGTTCTCCATAACATGCATATAAGTAGTCTGCCAAATATCCAAATCCGCACAGAGAGGCTTCAGACCATCCCAGATCTCAGTCGGTGAAGGGAATTGATCCCGTTCAATTTCTGCGCGTGCAAGGATGTCGGTCCAGGGTTTGTTGGGCATTGCTGCTACTTCGCGCATTACCGCGTGACTGGGCTCGTTGAGGTTGTAGGGGATTTGGAAAGCGAGAGTTCCACCTGGTGCAAGATGGTCGAGAAGCTGTGTAACAATCTCAATGCGCTTGCCATTGGGTAACCACTGGAACACAGCATTGGAGAAGAGTACATCCACAGGCTGCTCAGGCTTGTAGCTCGTCAAATCAGCGACTTCAAAGTCGACATTAGGCAGAACCTCCTTCGCCTTGCGAATCATATCAGGTGACGTATCAAAACCTGAGACTTTGGCATTGGGATAGCGCTCTGCTAAGACGGCGGTTGAGTTGCCTGGTCCACAGCCGATGTCCACGACGCGCTTGGGTGACGCGTTGGGAACATGAGCCAAAAGGTCTGTGGAAGGTCTTGTGCGGTCTTTGAGGAACTTGGAGTATTGGTCTGCGGACCAAGTATCTTTTCTTTGAGCCATTGTGGTGGTGAAGGATCTTGAGGTTGGTCGCGTGAGGGTGTTGAAGAGATGACGTCGTGCGACGTGAGACAGAGACATTGTTAGTGATGAGATGATTGTGATTCTTGGGCGACCTGTGGTATCTCTTTGATTAACTATCGCGAGGAATTGTGGGTTTATATAAGATTGAGCAGTGTTGCCTCGGTCAACATGAATCCCAGGGTGAAGGCTATTCGGCACGCTGGTGATGATGGACTTGAGCAGATGACGGATGCGACCGAGTCGGTCTCCGATGGACTCGTCCGAGTGAGCGGGACCGAGTCGGCTGAGTGTCGGCGTTTCGGATGTATCGTCGGCGGGCGATCACGAGAGAATGGCATTATTCGGCGACAATTTGAGATCAATACGAGTATGATAGGTCAAAGACTCGGTCAAAAGCCGAATTTGATGCATTCTGAGAAGATTAAATGAGATTTTCAAGTTTGCATTTAGTGTCATCAGTTTGTAGCAAATGACGCTGTATCATTTCCATGACAAGTTACGAATTTGGAATCACATATATATACAACAAAACATTTAGCAAAACTTTGCATGAGAACAATACAATTAAAATGATTGCACAGATTAATCTTCCTAATACAATTGTAGTAATTATTAGTATCTACCTACAGAGAGACTATGTTAAGTAAACTATCCCTCTTCCTAACCTCTGTTTACTTCTTACCCTATAACGAGATACGCGAAAATCCACGCGCCAGGAACATGAGCGTTTCTACAAGCGAGCCAATCAACAAACAGTTCCGGCCGCGTGGCCTAATGGCTAAGGCGCTAGATTTCGGTTTCCAGCAACCAATTCTCTAGAGATTCCAGGTTCGACTCCTGGCGTGGTCGAAAGCTAGCTGGTTCAGTTCTTTTTTTGCTTTAAGACGATTCGTTTTGTTGGTCTGCTACTGTCTCTGTTTACTTATTGCGCGATGACAGCTTGAGTTGTGTTGAATTCAGTAGTACGGGGGACTCTCCACTTCACCATTCCGAAGACGTTCACCACCTCGTGAAGTCACTAAAAATAGTACCGAGAGGCAGTAGCGCACAAATCTCCAGCGGATCTAACCAGCACTTCAGAAAACAGAACTCATGCATCGTAGACAGAATCGGGAGGCGCTTCCATCAACTCCATCCGGATACAGTAAGTCGTGAAAGAAGCTTAACTACATTTAACTTGCCATTGACGAATTAGAGTTTCTACCAACAGAGCAGGAGCTCAACACCGGAAGGTTGGTTTCCCGGACCAGACTTCAGGCTCTATTGGTCAGACTTTCTGTTTCTAGACTGCGGAACTCAGCCCTTTGGTTCAGGGAACTCAATTAAGCTTTCGCTTGCTGACCCTCCAGTGACATTTAGAGTTCATACCCTGGTTTCAGCTGCAGTCCGGATAAGACGTCAAGTTTCAATATGTAATTTAGCCACGAGGAGAAGTGGAGAGCTGTCAGTCATGCATAAATCTTCATTGGCTGATACACGAGATGAAACCAGGTACTGCCGACAACTCCTAGGGCTGTGACTTACTACGTCGTCGAAAACCCCTGCCGATATCGTGTTTGAGACTCACGATAATGCAGATTTTATTGTATGCCGGTAGTTCGATTTTTGTAACGTATTCCCGCCAAGGCGTATTGAAATAACCTTAAAGCTATCACGGGCAAGGTTTACCAGGGAACCGCTCGTCTCACAGCTTCGGTCAACCCGATGGCAAGGCATTACCACACACAATGAGAAACCGACGATGCTATTCAGAGAAGAGAATGTTAGACGAGAAGATCTTCTATAAATGTCAACAAATTCCTCTGCCCAAAGTCATATTCTCATCAGCTCAGTTCGTTTCTTCACTTTCATCACTACCGTTCACTTCAATACCACTACTTCAATCACTACAAAGTCTGCGACTTTCTTTAACAACCAACAATTTTAAGATGCCTTCTTTCACCACCATCGTCGCCGCCCTCGCCGGCTCCGCTATTGTCAACGCCGCCGCAGTCCCTACCGAGCAGCACCTCACTACCACCACCCTCCACACCCGCGAGCTTGCCAAGCGCGAGCCTGTCACCGTCGCCATCCTCACCGCAGCTGGTACTGCGGCCGTTACCGCCATCGTCAATGAGGCCGTTAAAGCCGCTGCTGGCTTCATCGGCGACATCTCCAACTTTGACGCTGGTCGCGAGGCTTTCACTGTGCAGACCACTGAGGCTATGATGGCCAACAACCCTGATCCTGAGCGATTCCAGGCTGCTGCTTGTTACAACAAGGCTTTCTCTGTTGCTGATCCTGCCAACATTGATGGACAGTCTTCTGTTGAATTCCGCCTTGGCATTCTTAACACTGATTATGAGTGCATGTACATTGCTGCTCCTAACCAGTTCTTCACTGAGGGTGATGGTGGTTTGATCAACGTAAGTCTTGACACAGCCACAGAATGTTGAACAGAGCTAACAGTTATTTACAGCTTTCTTTCACTCACACCGATCGATGCACCTTTGACCAGGAAACTGCTGATCTCACTTGTGTTTAAGTGAGTTCGAGGGATGGAATTCATAATATGTCACGATGAAAGAAATGGAGGCGGCTGGCTGTCTGTATTTTGTTACGCAATGAGTCGAGCAACGTGCTGAGATGAATTCATGTTCCGATTATCCCACCATTAATTTATGTCTCTGCCTCTGACCCATTCTACGTCGATTAAATTTCGGCGAACCTTGATATACTTACCTTTACAATTTGTTTCACCAAAAATGTGCCACCAAAGTTGCGGCAAAAGGGTCTGCCTTGAATTTCTGTAACGCGGGCTTGTCTGAACAAGTTCATTATCTAAATGCTGCTAATCACAGACGTCTACATATCGAACGCTGATTACGTGCCACGAAATCACAATGCGTCCAGGCAAACAAGAAACGCTATTTAACCCGGGGAATATTGAACCTTCTTCGATTTATTTCTTCCACTATTCTACCCTTCTATAACTACTCCTTCTGAGGCACTCCTCTCTCGAACGTGCACTTACCGCTTTCTAAAAGAAATCACACTAATCTCTACTATCCAAAACAATATGACTTTCTTTCTTGGAAGTACCAATTTACAGGCGTTCTTCCCAGGGGGATTTGATGGTGAGGCGCTCGCCTCAGCGCGAAAACCGCCATCAACATCAGGCTCGAACCAACGAAACCAGTCATCCCATGACTCGGGCCCTAGCCGACCACACGATCACATAAAGTATAAGCATCGACAAGAAAACCGCGCTACAGCGCAAGAAACCCTAACGGTCCTGCCAGACCTTCTTGAAGAACTTGGTACAGAAGACAAGGCTGAGGATGCTACGAAATATTCCTTCGAGTCCCTCCACCAACTACATCCCACCATGTGTCCGCACTATCCACAACCCGCCACGATCAAAGTGGTCAACAGCGATACTCTAAACGCCGCTATCAATCTATCCAGGCTGTCCTATGGCAACTTTCCGAACTCGAACCGCGGGAGCAAGCCTCCCTTGGTTGTCAACTTTGCCAATCGCCATAGTCCTGGCGGGGGATGGCTCAACGGTGCTATGGCGCAGGAGGAGGCACTCTGTTACCGAAGTTCACTCGCAATGAGTTTGAACAAGAGGCTGTATCCGATGGAGAGAAGTGAAGCTATATATAGCCCTTACGTACTTATCATGCGTGAGGATTTGGCTTCAGGGCACAAAGTCATGAACGTCCCTGCTAAGGATCTCCCGGTTGTCAGCGCTGTGACAGTAGCTGCACTTCATAAGCCCCCAGTGAAGACTCTTACGGTCAAGACTCAGTATGAAGTTGAAAGCTCCAACCCCGAAAAGAGAGTTTTGCCAATGACCGAGACCGCGACACAACAAAGGCCAAGATGAGACTTTGTCTACGGATGGCTGCTGTGAACAGGCACGACATGCTTGTACTTGGTGCATTGGGATGCGGCGTTTATAGCAATCCGCCTGAGGACGTGGCTCGTTGCTGGCTTGAAGTGTTGCGAGAGCATGAGTTCTCCGGGAACTGGTGGCGCGAGGTCTGGTTTGCTGTCTTTGACCCAAAGGGTGAGGGAAACTATGAGATATTCAAGGAGGTACTCGAAGGACAGAAGGTTTAAACTACGAGGCTTAGCTTCTTTATAGAATTCTTAATCAAACTATTACTAACACCGTACAGGCTATTCACACTTCAGCGCGTAGTGTAGTGTGGTGATTAAATTATGACAATGCTAAAGGCTCTTATTTTGCTACACTACGTGCCCGGGCGAAACCTGATCGTTCAAATATCAGTTTAAACTTGTACGTGATTCCAAATGGTTGGCAAAGCCTCATAGCTCGGGCCTGTTGGCCGTTGCCTAGTGCTGCAGCCTGCGCCACGCTACGCGTTGATCCATTCGGAAAGAATCGGCGAATTTCAGGTGCACAGGCGTCTGGCAACATTCAAATATCAAGATATCACATGGCAGTAAACAAATGATAGCAGCACACGTAGCTTATGCATGTAGTGTGCAGGCCTTCTGTCCATGGTAGAGGCCTCACGTGAGCATCAAATGCGCAAAGGTGGGTTAAATAGCTAACACATTATCCCGTTGCTGCTCCTAACACCAGATTAACGGATCGTCTTCCTGATCATCAAACAACTGACATGCCTCTGAATTTTATTCCATCGCAACTGTTTCTGCCGCAAAACTCTGTCAAGTTGGGCCGGTTCATTACAAACATTGATCATCCCCACCAACACTATCACGACCCAGCAGCCAATCAAATACCCGGGTCACTTACTTCGCCGTTCGAGGCATTATCTGGCTATACATGCAAAGAGAACTCGGCCGGCTTCAGTTCTGTGCTTAGCAATTCACTATCACCAGAATTTTCAAAACAGCTGAAGGCCTGCGTCAAGATCAAGGGGGAACGTGTTGATACATACGTGCTTGACAAACCTGAAGAATGGTTCAATCAGGCCATGGCAGCTCTTGACACTCAACAATGGATCGAGAGGCAGGTCGATAATGATAATCGCATTTTCATGATCGTGGGATTTTCCACAATCACAAACACGCGAATTACCCATGTGATTGGTAGAGGGTATGGCGCCAGTGGCCGAGTTGAGATCCCGGATATTTCTACAGCTGTTGCCGGTCTACCTATCCTTTTTATCGAGGGCATTGAGCCTTCCGTGCGGGAAGATTGGAATCGCTCTCAAAACATACGAACCTGTTTCACGGCACCAGGCGAGTACATCTGTGCATTGCAATATCGCAAGGTCCAGCACAAATGGCTTTCAAGAAAACGACTTGAAGCATTGCAGTTTTCAAAGTCCCCCCGATGGATATCTGTTGAGAGTTCACGAGGTGGCGAAGATAACGAGTATAAAGATGATCAAGATGTTATTGAAGTAGAGACAGTGGAAGCTTCCGAAGAGGATATCAACATACAATTGGTGATGATATTCATGCCTGAAGATGAGACACTGTTAGTAGGCAAACAGGAAGATTGGACTCTGTTATCAAATCGAGAAACGACCAGAGCTCTCTTTCAATAGCTTAATATTCAAAGAATAGAAGTGAAAACTGGTTTCTATAGTCCATACTAGTTATAGGACTATTCCAATTGATACAATGACAGCCATCAAATCCAAGACCCAGGGCGACAAATTCAAGCGGAGCAGATGTTGGGTGAAGCTTGCATGAATTGACTGAAACAATGGGTCTCTTGTGTTACCAGCGGTCAATCCAATTTGATTCACTAAAGACAGACTGTATTAATGCCCCTTGACGACCTAGCAATTGGAGGCTCTTAAGGCACAGAGCATGCTTATTGTAAAGGCAACTACTTATAAAAAACCTGCCTGCTTCTATAAAGAAACTTGAAATAACTTATTGGTAATCACCGAACCTTGTAGTCATGCCCAATTGGGGTTTTTGCTATCTGCACCGAAGGGGAGTCCCAGTTGTGCCTTCCTTTTACTGCTACTTTCCTTCACCATATTGCAACTCGACATCGGAAGCTGCTCTTCCCATTATACTAATCAAAGTTTTTCGTTTGCTTCTTAATCTTGCTTCTTCTTCATTATCATCCGTTGCCACTCTTCATTCACATTTATCAGTTTACAAGTGATTAGTCTACTCAAAAGTACCATCCCAGACGCACTACTTAATTCTCTCTAGCGTTGTTCTACTACTATAGTGCTTAGCTGTATACAACCATTCAGCATGACTTCACCAGCATCATCTTCCGCCTCGGCCTCAGCTATCGCACTGGAGCTCGATCCCGCTCCTGATTCCGTCTCTGATATCTGGGTAGACCACCTACCACATGACACCTGAACAGTACCGCACAGTAAGCAATTCCAGATGGTGGCTACCAGTGCTCAGCAAAGGTCGAGAACCTGATCATGCGCCAGTCTGAATGGCAGAAGAGACGAAATAACATTCTCACCTTATGACATTTTAGTCAAGCACTTAGACTTTTTTATACTAATATTCTATGCCTTAGAGAAGATTTCCTTTCGTTGCGTCTCTGCCTTGGTTGGCTGACATAATCTTCGCCACATTCGTTGGTGCGTAAAAGAGCAAGTTGTCACACACTTACCTTCGACCTACTTTCTGCCACAAACAGGCTTTGATTTGAGGCGGCCCTGTCACACCAGTCAAGAGGACTGCATTCACCTGCGCCTAGATAGCAGAATAGGCAGCCACTTGCAAAACAGCGCGTGTAGTCCTACTTGCACTTTTGTAAGCAGCCACATTTCAATCAACAGGCTTGTTCTTTGCGATTAAAAGAGAGATGCCCCTCCCGAAAACGCCCTCATCTTCTCAAGATTCTGGTAAGCCCTGTTCAGAATGTCCTGCAAATTAATTTACCGATCGCTAAATCTCACCACAGCAGAGATTCGCTTGGTCCGCATCCTTCCTCCCACCCATGATAAGGATATTCCTGTTTCATGCCAGATTGAGTATGTTGGTCTTGGTGAAGTTGTGAACTCTACTTCCATAGAGCAGCTCGATTGGCAAGAGATTGACGATACTCAACATTCTGGACCCCTGAGTAAAAGATATGAGCACGCGTTTGCTGCGCTATCCTATACTTGGGGAGCCCCAATGACACGCGTACTATTCTAGTTGACGGATATCCGGTCTTCGTTCGGTCCAACCTCGAAGCTGCGTTGCGACAATTGAGAAGGAAGGTCCCCATCCGACAAGGTTTGAGAATCTGGATCGACGCCGCCTGTATCAATCAAGAAGATATATCTGAGAGGAATCGGGAAGTTAAACGCATGCGATCAATTTACAAGAATGCGTGCGATGTGGTTGTCTGGCTGGGAAAAGAGGAGGACGATAGCAGTAAGGCGATGGGCATGATCCGCGTCTTGGCTAAATCATGTGAAGATGGCTCCGATCTAGAATTGAAGCAAAGGATACTGCAGAGCCCCGACACTTTCGGCCAAGGGGTCTGGAGGGGACTTGGCCAGCTCTTGAGGCGGAGCTACTGGGATCGTGTGTGGATCATACAAGAGTTGTCTATGGGCAATCCCAGAACCCCAATCATATGTGGCAGTAGTATGGTCAGCTGGAGCGAACTTTATAACGCGGTCTATGTGTTTGGATCTAAGCATATGGATGCTCTTTTCGGCAACGTCGAGCGAGAATACGCCAAAGCTGGCGAGAAGTCTTATTCTGGCCTGAATCGCAACAAAGTCATCCATTTTTGGGCTGAGCAAAGTGTACAAGCGGGGTACGCACAACCCCAGTATATGCCTCTTTTGGACCTTGGTCGCAAGGCATTTGCGACTAACGAGAGGGATAGAGTATATGGGTTATTGGGTCTACTTCCAGCTGATGTAACTTCGCTCATATCACCAGATTACGAGCAGGGGGTAGACCATGCGTTTCACCAATTCGCAACGTCCTGGATTAAGTCAAGTATTACCCAGCCTTATGTTCATAGTCTAGATTGTGCGACTAATATTGTTCAGGGCACGACCTCGAGATATTGGAGCATTGTAATGGATCCCAAATCGGCCTTCCTTCTTGGGTACCCGATTGGACGAACAGGGATCACTACCGATTGTTCAGTGGAAGGTCATGCTACAGGGCCAGTCCAGGCGAACTCACTGTTGTCGATTTCCAGTCTTAGGACCTGGAACTAGTTGTCCACGGCGTTCATGTGGGAACGATCGATGGCCTCGGCGTGGGCTTCGGCCACAATTATGATACAGTCAAGTCTTCTGGTGGGGTCGAACAATCTAGATGTAAAGTCAATGGCTATGGCTCGCTTGACAAACTCCAAGACGCAGTATGGCGTGCTCTAGTCGGAGACCGAACTCCACAATGACGAGCCGTCCCTCCAGGATACAAGTCTTTATTAAACTGTTCTATACTAACTGATCGCGACGACATCCCACATGTTTCGTCAAGAGGTTTCAAAGCATTCACCTCCATCATGGCCCAGAACAGAAATCTTCGGGTCGCAGGGAAGCCTCTCTGCGAGTTCTTCCCACACGACAAGGGACCGATACCAAGTGAGGCCCAAGATGCACTAGAAAGGATATTTCGACTTCATCGTTTCCGGAAACTTGCGACTACAATCTTAGGACATCTGGGTCTTGTTCCCATGGATACTCAGCAGGGTGATCTAGTGTATGCGCTCCAGGGATGCAATGTTCCCATGGTGCTAAGGAAAATAGCTGGATCTAGCCACAAGGTCATTGGGGGTGCCTATCTGCAAGGCTTTATGGAAGGTAGGGTGGAGCTAAACACGAGGGATGAGTCTGGACTGAGTCATAGTCTACACAAACTCGTTTTATGTTAATAACGTAACATTACAATCTCTAAATAGGCTAGAGCACATGTGTAGGAATTTGATTATTATTTATATATATACTAAGAATAGTAAACGCAAATAGGCTGCAGCATACTCTCTATGATATACAACTAACACAGATGAGTGCAACAAAAATTTCCTTTCCTTGATAGTAGCTCGGATCATGTCATGTGCAGAGGTAACGGCACAGTGGATACTATCACATTCAACTCTGTGGAACAGAAAGTGCACAAGAGTCCTTACTTAGTAAGCTCCAGCAACGGCAAGGCCTGCGATAGCAGCAACAGCAGCAAGTCCAAGCCCAGTACCCCGAGCTCCAGAGTTCTCAGCAACGCTGGTAGGGGTGGCGGTGCTGGCAGCGGTCTCGGTGACTGATCCAGTAGCCGCCTCGGTAACAGAGTTGGTAGCCTTGGTAGTGGCAGTACCAGTCTCGGTAGCAGAAGCGGAGGCCCAAACAAAGGTAGAGCAGAATCCGGTGACAGGAATCGCGTAAGAAGAGAGCTGCTCATTGATCTCAGGGACATCACTGCAAGCGTCGTAGACGCTGGAAATATCCTCCTTCATCTCAGAAACCCAGCTCACCATGGACTTGGCGTAAGAGGTATAAGCAGCGGCCATGGAGCCAGTGACTGCTGGGATGGTGCAGGATTCAGCGATGTTGGCGACGTCGGTCTGCTTGGCGAGGAAGCTTTCGAGGGTCTTGTCGGCAGTGGGCATGTCGCTCATGACTTCGACGAGGCCGCTGGCTGCTGAGGTGCAGGCGTCAATGTCACGCTTGGCAGCGTTGACGGAGCCAGCCATAGCAGCAGCGAAAAGGGAGAGCTGAATGATCTGCATTTTGAAGTTGAAATATGGTCAAAAGAGTGTGGCGAAATGAATGTTGAGATAGTTGGTTGGAATACTGACGATCTGATAAGACCATGGACAGCGTCCGAGATGGCCTTATATAATTCATCTCCTTTCGATAAAGGGTTGTCACTAAAGTCAGCTTCGTAATAAAAGTGGGATCGCTCACGCCGTCGGTCCGTTGAAGGTGCCTGAGAGCTGAAGCTCGTGATCCACAGGGAACCTACTGTCGCGTTTTGATAGGACGAGAAACCAAAAGATCGTCAAGGCCCTCTCGGCATTGACCCATTGTTTCGGCAGTTACCGAATGGAGTCAAGAACGTTCATTTCCATGAAAAGTTTATTTGTCAATCAATTTGTCTTGTTATGAGAGTCTAGCCTTGATTCGGAATGAAAGAACGCGCTTTGATAGAGCTAGAAGACTCTAGCTTGGGCTGTCACGAAAAACCGCGCCCTACAGCTACCACTAATGCAGGGGTTATACGCGTCGGATAACCAATCATCCATGTGGCTCCTGGTGTATGACCAACTCTGTAACGACAGCTTTTCCTTGTGATAATCGTCGAGAACAGAACATTCACGTCGGAGGCATGGGATGTGTCACTTCAAGTTACCTCAATGCAACGTTTCATCTTACACAAAGTGACTGGTCATTCCTGTGTCCATGTTTCATTTTGCCGTTCATGGCCCTAGTGGCCTCGTGCAGGTTTCCTTCCACACAAAGCGTGGTAATAATGGAGTAAGGCAGGGAAAATCGTGCTGTAACGAACAACGCTGGGCTGAGTCCAAACTCGTCAGGTACCCGCATTTGATTTATACAAAGTCGATTAGTAAATTAGTGTCTGAATTCCGTTTGCTTGCTATTACCTGGTGTGGTTGTTTCGGCAGTTGTAGTTACGCTTTAGAATAAAACTGTTCTAGGGTAACTATCTTATCGATAACAGTTTGGTGATCCGGGTTTAAAACAGCTTACGTAAATGACGTAACAGACTGAATCAAACGATGCCCTTGTGCTAGAGATAATGGGTAAACCTTGTTCACTCATAGTCTCTGTCCAACTCCAGCTTTTGACGAGTTAGATCAGTTGTCAAAGCAATCCTCCCAACGTCTCGATCGGGGAATACGTCGCGAATCTGAACTCGAACATCTCTCAGCACGTTTAAACCATCCTGACCACTCAAACCACTTCCAACCTGATTCGAAACATTAACGAATGGAGAATCCCTGGCCAAACTAGCCACACTGTTGAGAAAATCCGGTGCCTTGATTCGCAAACGAATGATTACGTTTGCAACAGCACATATAACCAAAGCCACCGTGGAAAGTACTGTAATGCTGAGCCATGACCAATCTACAATGTAGATGTCTGTCCCAAACTCTGACCAGGTTGCTGTACCACTCTTCCAAGGAAATTCACTGTCGTCTATGACAACTCCGTCGCCACCGGTCAAAGCAGTCAGGTTATAGGATGCCATGACAAAGGTATTCAGGACCATGGAAAGTCGCCTTTCTAAAACCGTTGCGGGCACAGAGGAGTAACAGCCCTGATAGTTGCGGAGCTCTGGGTTATCAAAACCATAATCGCGCTTCAGTGTGTTCGTTGGATCTCTAAGGTACGCTTCCACGATGCTCGGTGCCCTCTGACTTAAATGTTCGGTTGCGCCTGTGAAGGGAATGTCCATCAAAATACCATCGGCTATATAATACGAAGATAATGCGGTCAGGTTTCCCTGTTTCGGATGAGAGGGCGCTCTTCGCACACGAGAAACTCGACATATAAGGTCGGCATCAGGAGCTGCTCTTGTGCATCCTATTTCCATCTCGATATATGAAATATGAATGTCGCATAACCTCAGCCTCACGAGTTGGTCGAGCCATCGCCTGCTATTTCTGTGCTGGCATCCGCCTCCCATGACAAGCTGCAGGTTCGACTGCGGCTCAAGATGAACCTTTCCGGTCAGATTCAACTGTTCACGTGCCGTAGACGTGTTGGCAATGTCAAACCAGATATTGGGATAGCTGGTTGCTTCGCGACCATCAAAGGTTTGCTTGTCCAATCGACGAGATGACGTTGTGTTGTGAAGATAGAGGGATGTAGAACCACTCCTCACCCAGTTTGCTCCATCAAAATCACTACCGCAATTGAGCGTTTGGTAATGGAATTGAACCGTCATAGTTAAGTTCCCAGCTCGATTAAAGGATTCCGCCCGGATCGGAAGTCCTATCAGCGACGCATAAGGCACGACCTGGTCCAAGGGGACTGAAACCCATGATGTAGGGCTATTGCTGTCATATCCGGGGAGAAGCTCAAGGAAAGGCACTCGTACGTTTCGCCACAGGTCTCGGTACCCCAGGCGAGATGCCTGTGATCTTCCCCCAAGCTCCTTGATAGTATTGTCAAAGTTGGGGCTACTACCATTAGCGTGCGAGATGAGAATGTCGGGATTAGAGAATGAGGCGGAGATAATAGTCCGCGTTCCAGCAATAAGAGATGCTCTTGCTGACGCGCCGATATGCACATCAGCTCCTTGACGATAATACGGAATAATTTCGCTCTCATTACTGCCAAGGTAGTGGGACGCTCGTGTCTGTGTGGTTTCAAGTTTCTGCTGTATGTGAACAGACCTAAGGGCTGCTTGACCTCCCAGGGGCCCCAAAAGCCAGACTCCAGCAATCACAAGAGCGCTCACTTCCTTCATTCTTCTAAGGGTTAGAAGGTTCAACAATGCTGTGGCTGTTGTCTGACTAGTAAGTAGAAATTCTAGGGAAGCCAATGTCGTGCCTCTCTCTGCTTTTAGCAGTGCGATAGTTTTGAGGAATGGACCCAAAACAGCTGCGAACGTAATAGGCCACAGTGTAGACGCGATTCGAAGGACTTCAATCACTGTATCGCCGAACGAGCTTTGTTCCTTGTTGTGGAGGTAGGCAACCATTGAGATCAGGACTAGGAGAGTGTGAGAGGATATCTACCACACTTGTAAGGTTACGCACTGATGTAAAGGATGGGGATGAAAAGGAGAGCTACTGGCGCAGCGAGTCTGATCATTAAAGAGGGCGTTGATTGCCTCAACGATTGAGGGTTTGGTATCAAGGACCTGTTTCGAGTTTCATCCGAGTCTTGGAGCTCCGATGTGGCCATCAGGCCTTGTTTCTCATGTCTAGTAGTAGGCTCCATGTAGAGTAAAAAGAGTAGTCAATGATAAGTCGCTTATAAAGTTCGGTAGCGGATATGAGAGGAGAGAGGCATTGGTAGACGAATAGGGGTTGGTAGAGGTTTTTGAGCAGATGAATGTACCTGGGATCCCATGTATCCAAAACAATGAACCTTGCAGATGTGCTGAAACATGGATGTGGGGACCGTGCATTGGAGAGTTATAATTCGCCTGTTGGTTGCGAGTTTAAGCACAAACACGTGAGATTGGACTACGCCGCGACCCTACATATTGAAATCAAATGTTGGTCGTCGATGTCTTGTCACCTTTGTCAACCGTGTCTCCTTTTCTAGGTCAATGTGAATTGGTGGCTGTTTCTGCTTTGAACCTACGATTCAAGGCTGGATTTCTAGTTGACGTATGCGCCACTAACATATCTGGGTGCACCGACAAGGAAAGGAACTCAGAGATCATGTCAGTCTGCGCATCAGTTTCATAGCTTATTTTGAAGTCAGTATGAAAACTAAAATGCCAAATTTCCGACTCCGCAGGATCGGTTCATCGTGTCGGATGCAGTTGGTTATATAATTGGAGTGTACGTAAACTAAGCAATGGTATGATCTCAAGAAGGATACTCGGCCGTTACTGTACTGACACAGCCGGATCCTTGAACTACATGATCTAAGTGAGATTAAGTAAACTGATAGCTTGTACTTTTAGTAACGGTTTAGCATAGGATAATTTAAGAAGCGGCTAACCTTTTTGACAACTCGATAAGGTCTAAATATAGCATCGGACTTTTCTGACGTAATGCACCGAATTTGTCTTTACCCCGCCCCCGCATCATAGTAAGTTCAATCATCCGCCCGACTATCACAACCTTCCGACCGACATCTAACAATCAAGCTCCACCAAATAGACGTATCGATCAAGAAAATGGCAAGCCAGGAACTCCCAACCTGCCGATGGGGCATCCTCAGTGAGTCTCAGCTGAGCAACTGATTTACCTCCACTAACAATAAATACAAAGCCGCCGGCCTCATATCCTCCTGGTTCGTCTCAGACCTCGTATCTCCCAGGGACGATGCAAAGGCAAACCACATCATTCACGCTATCGGTGCATCGTCCGTAACGAAGGGCCAAGACTTCGTCGACAAATTCATGACTAACATCGAGAAAAAGCCTGTCTTGTACGGCACCTACGAAGAGCTTTACAATGACCCCGAGATCGACTGCATTTACATCGGCAGCCCCCACGGCCTTCACTATCGTGACTGCATGGCGGCTATCAATGCCGGAAAGAACGTTCTGTGCGAGAAGGCTTTTACCATCAACGCACGCGAGGCCCGTGCCGTCTTCGAGGCTGCAAAGGCCAAGGGAGTCTATGTTGCTGAGGCCATGTGGCTCCGACACCGGCCCATGATCGCTGAGATCCGAAAGCAATTGTACGAGGACAAAGTGATCGGCGAGGTTACACGTACCAACTGTGACTTCCATGCGCACTGGGATCTGGATGCTCTGCCTGATAGTTCGCGACTCAAGAACATCGAACTAGGCGCTGGCACCCTGCTTGACATTGGTATCTATTCACTCACCTGGGCCATCACAACTCTAGACCCGTCCACTCCTGCCGCCGGTGGAGCCAAGGCGGCGGCACAGAGTGACATTGGTAGTGAAAAGCCCAAGATCATGGCGACGCAGTCGTTCAACGGCAAGGTCGAGGTTGGCACCAGTGCTATCCTGCATTACCCCAGCAGTGGACGACAGGGTGTCATCACCTCTACAGGAAGCTCTGCACGGGGTGGATCGCATATCTTTGGAACTATCGAGGGCACTGATGGATTCATTGAGTTGGAAGGCAACGCGCCGTCTCACCCGACTGCCTTTATCGTTTACCCCCGCTGGTCTGAGGGGGCTAAGCCTGAGGGCAAGCGGTATGAGTGGAGCCTGAAGCCTCGACAGGGCTTCCAGTTTGAGGCGGATAACACGGTGTTGGATCTACAGGCTGGCCGGAAGGAGAGTTCAATTATGCCCTGGTCTGAGACTATTCGCGTCATGGAGATCATGGATGAGATTCGTCGACAGGGTGGTACAAGGTATCCTCAGGATGAGTAAAGGCAGTCCAGGGCCTGTAACACAATTTACTTTGTTATCTTCCGGTTTGAAGGCAAGGAGTCATATGGTTTGGAAAGTGTAAATATCTTCACAAACCTTATCTGATCGATTAAAATGCCAAAACAGAAAAAAAACATACAACAGCGGGGATTCGCTGGTCGTCACCGACCCAACTACTAATCCGCCCCTNNGACGGGATCCCGTATTTTCCAGTGGGTATGGTCGTATGTATTAGACTTTCCTTTCTGCTAGTCTATAATCTGAATTCGGGTACCTTGGCCATGTTGCGTTAAGAAGTCAGTTGTGTGCTGTGTGAGAGGTCATGCCCACACCAAAATGTAACCGACTCGAGATGAAGAGAGCAAGTAAGTGGGGCTTTCCAGACCCCATAAAAACAGCCTGGGATACAATGACCTGTGTCGCAGAGCGAGTGTCTAATCTGATCACTGAAAACCTTGCCGAATTGACGTTGCGATGCAACGATGACTCTCCGATTCGATCCAAATACCAGAAAAATAAATTGATTAGTTTCTACGTACTTGCAAAATGTACAATACCCATAAAGGGTCTAATGTTGTACAGGGAGTAACGAAATCTTCAGCCTATCGGAAAACATCAGCCAACTCGGGTGTGGTAAATTGCAATCTTATTCTCCATGGGAACAACATATTGACATTGCACCTGTAGTATTAGTGCGCAACCCTTCAACCCACCATACCGTTCTGCCCGAGAAGAATCGTGGGATATCGGAAGAAACAGATACTCTCGGTCCCGACCGACGCTTGATAGGGTTATTTTGTTCGCCTGTATTGGGGTCGAGCGGATCCTCCCAACTTCGCGCGGCCCAATAGTCTTGCCACTTCTGAGATCTTCGTCTGTATTTCTCCTGTTCGAGGCAGATCCAATCGCTCACAAAGTCATGTTCTTTGGCGATGTATTCCATAGCCGGTAGAGTGGGCTGAGGACCAGGGGAATCTCTGAAGAATATCCAACCTCGTTGACGGTATATCTTTGACTGTAGAGTTTGCAACCTGAGCTCCTCTATCCTCTGTTGGACTTGTCCTTGATAGTATATATGCAAACGTGGTCTGGAGAAAGGCATATCACATTCCCAACGACGGAGTCTTGACCGACTTGTATAGAGCCTGTGATTGTGAGTGAAGCGGTCTCTCCTAATCCATCCTCTACCACAAAAACACCAAGTCGAATGTTGACACAAGGTATCGATATCCATGAGAGTCTCATCATCGAACTGTGGGTTCTGGATGATTGAGCTGAGAAGGTCTAGGCCAAGGCAAGAAATAATATCGAGTTTTCGAGCCTCAGAAAAGACCGCCCCGTCAAAGTAAAGATCATCAGGAAACAAGAGACCGAGCTCTTTGGCAGAAGGTGGTTCACGATACTCTCCATTCCATGGGCGCTTTGTTACCGTGATGCCGGGCTCTGGTCGATCGGGGAACCAGATATCGTCCTTGCATTGGGCTAAGATAGCGCCGTAGATCCCTCTGACATATTCAAAGACGCAGTAGAGCTCCTCGAAGTTACTGAGGGTAAGTCTATCGTTCAGCCGATCGACCATACCCTCATAACGCGTTCCCTCGAGGTGGACCCAGACGTGCGGGTCATAGATCTTGCAGCGCAGCTCATACCTAATAAAGGCTTGTAGTAGGCGGCGCTGGGCATGTGCCGGGAATATGCCAAATGAAACGGGCTTGATGTCAGTTTCCTTCCCCTTGAATTGCATTGAAGGGACAAGGCGTCCGATCGTTGGGAGTGTCATGCAAGCGCGTGCAGGGAAAGGGTCCAAGGACTTAGCGAGATAGTCTTCGATAAACACGACAAGCCGACTAAACAAGGGGTAGAGGCTATCGATGCTGTGATGCTGATTGAACCTTCGGGTATTCAATGTGTCAAGCCAGTCTGACATGACAGGGAGAGGAATCGGTGGCTCTTCGTCAATGGGTGGGAAATTGATAATGGCTAGAGCGTCCTGTAGCATCGTGCCGTCAGTGTCGAGATCAAGAAAGCGTGCGAGCCTTTGACGAGTAACCGTACAGCGATACTGGACATAGACTGCCAGTGATTGTGGCGAGGCTCGTATGAGATTGAACAGATCTCTATCGGAATGTATCTGACCGAGGATATTGGTAAGCACCAAGGTTGGTAATCGGGAAAAGCTGTCCATCTTGCTATGCGTGACGTTGTGCTGATGAGAATACGAACTTACGAGTTGGGATCAGAATAGAATTAACAGATGACAGAATTTGTGGTTGGAAAGGAAGGAGGAATTGGAAGTGGAATGAATGGGGCAAAGGGGCTTTAAGTATTCAAACAAAGGCATTTTTGCCTCACAAGGATGACGGGTGCCTGAACCTAGATTTAGCTAAGGTTTCTCAGTTAATCCACAAATCTCGAGCTTGACAGAAGGATATCTTAGACTCACCAATGAGTCATGTTGCGTTAAATACTGGATCACCCCATTGCGTGCCCCATTACTACTGACTGTCTGTACATGTAAGCCTAAAAGGAGACCTCAGTCAAAATCGCCTGCCTATCTCTGTAGACCTCACCGGCATAGCCAGTTCAATTTGCCGTTTCTGTCTAGTTTCGGGCGGTTATGGAGCGTGGAGTCGATTCGGATTAACAAAGATTGTCAATTAATGTAAACGCCCTCTTGAAAGTCTATACCTGACATTCTAATTCTTCTGATTCCTTCTTATAGGGAGCTGTCACTTCTTGTAACTTTGAACCACAGCAGTTGAAGTGAATATATCAATACAGGAAGATAGACAGGATCAGGACTATCTAGGGGAATGAACAAAGAGATTCAAAAGGCGAGTAATCTATCCGCATTTCCGCTCATCGGCATACGGACTATCTGGCTTGAGTTCCTCAACGTATGGTTGACAACTTGGTTGTGATCGACTTGGATGGCGTAACTGGTACAGTGACGTAGATACAACGTTAGACTGGGTAGTTAAGCGTAAAACAAACGCAATATTACGATTAAACAAAAATACAAGACCTTGAACAAACAAATCATGTAAGCTGTTGCCAAAAGAACCACTGGTCTGCATAAGGGACAAATGTTGTCACGCACAGCCTCATCATGAGGCTAAGATGCATATGCATTGGCCTATTAGAAACAAAACCTCCTAGACACGTGTCCCAGAACCTCCCTTATCTGGTATCGGTGGCGACAAGGGACGGAATACATCTGAAATTAACCACATATGCGGTATTTCTTCAATTCCGCCAGCCTTGAAGTTACTGTGTATAAAGCATGCTGGCTAGTGACTATAAGGTTTCATACAGAGCATTAATTTCAGTCTTGGGTATTGATTTCTTGAACCCCTGACTCACGTAAAGTCCCAGTACCACTCACCGCCAACCTAGTTAAACATTACAGCTTGGTTCCCAGATCTAGGTATTATCACTTTCGTAAAGGGCTGCGTCATAGACCCACATCACTTATACTAACCCGGCGTTAGGAATCAATGGACTCAGGCTAACAACAACATAGGAGTTTAGTACAATTTAATCGGAGGCGAACCCCTGCATGTGCTGACTCCACCGGGGCGGCCGCCTTATTTCGGATCTGCAGATCTACAGCAACGAGACCAAGGTACGATGATGGATGGATCTGGTGTGCCGTATATCCTTAATCT
Source organism: Fusarium tanahbumbuense (assembly GCA_012977735.1). Taxonomy (NCBI): domain Eukaryota; kingdom Fungi; phylum Ascomycota; class Sordariomycetes; order Hypocreales; family Nectriaceae; genus Fusarium; species Fusarium tanahbumbuense. Next base: position 10,318 of record JAALXH010000706.1, on the reverse strand, counting down.
GGGTACTGCACGGGGAAACGGCGTTATCTCACAGTCCCGATCTTGAAATCCCTGGTAATTAAGGGTCTTCAGATAAAAGTGGCAAACATCATCCCCCATCTTCATACTATATATTCACAGAGGTAGTGTTGCAGTCAGATCTCTTGAATGCTTATACATCGCCGTGGCGTCTTGGCACAGCTCTTCACACATCCGAGATTCGATTACGCCAGTATTCACATATCATGATAGACCCTTGGAAAGTTAGTACGGTCAATGCTATCTTTTGCGGATATGCACTGTTTGTTCTACACAACGAGGACAAGGTTTCTGCCGCCTTGAAAGGGTTTCTACTCGCAGTACTGCTGGAAATCCCTCTTTGGTTAACCTTCAAGATAATTCTATATCCCCGAATATTCTCTCCGCTCCGGGATATACCTACGCCTGGAGGCCGTCATTGGCTTTGGGGTCATGGGCTGCGTCTCTATCAAGAACCGTATTGCTCGCCAGTCAGGGAATGGTATATTAATAAATGTACCTGATATGATCCAACATGGCTAACCATTTGTTAGGTGCGAGACTATCAATAACGATGGACTTGTACGATACTTTGGCTTCTTCAATGCCGAGCGCATCGTTGTCACATCTCCAGAAGCTTTGCATGAAGTACTTGTGACTAACAATTACTCATTCCCTAAACCAGCAAGTCTTCGAGAAACTGCATCAAAGTTTCTCGGTTTAGGTCTCATTTTGTCCGAGGGAGATGCTCACAAAGTCCAGAGACGAGGCATGAATCCTGCCTTTGCACCCCGAAATATTAAGTCATTATACCCACTATTTTGGTGCAAAACTCTAGAGATGATCGAGAAGATTATGCACGATCAAAAAACCAGTGATGGAGTGGTTGAGGTAACGGAGTGGGCTTCAAGGATCACTCTTGACCTTATCGGGGTCGCAGGCCTAGGGAGAGACTTTGGTGCGATACAGAACAAGGAAAGCAAGCTCGTAAAGACCTACGAAACGGTTTTTAAACCATCTCAGCAGGCACGAATTCTTCATATGGTCGAAAGTTTAGTGCCAGCATGGGTTCTCAGTGCTCTGCCCATCAGGCTCAACTCCGATATGGGTCGTGCGACTGGATATATACGCGAGATCTGCAGAGAATCAATCGTTGCTAAGCAAAATAAGTTTTCTTCGAAAGGATCTGAAGATAGTGACATAATGTCTGAGGCAATCAGAACAGGCACCTTCACTGAGCAAGGTTTGATTGATCAGGCTATGACATTGCTTGCAGCTGGCAAGTCATTTCCCACTCATCGGCGTTCAACAATGCTAATAATATACAGGCCATGACACGACAGGGTCGGCATTCACATGGGGAATCTATTTGCTCGCTTGTCATCCTCAGGTACAAGCTAGACTTAGACAGGAAATTCGAGAGTGGCTCCCCCCTCTGAATGGGGCAGATACGCCAGAAGACCTCCATGTCAGTATCGACTCAATGCCATACCTACAAGCTGTGTGCAGCGAGATCCTCCGCTTCTACGCTCCAGTTCCTCAAACTCTTCGTGAAGCAGCCCACAACACCACTATAGCCGGCCACTTTATCCCTAAGGGTACATGGATCGTCATTGCACCGTGGGCTACGAATCGGGATCCAAGACTCTGGGGGTCAGATCCGCACGTGTTCAACCCAGGTCGCTGGTTAAATGGCCAGCACGGTTCAAGTACTCTTGGTGGCGCTTCAAACAAATATGGTTTCCTTTCATTTTTGCGTGGGCCGCGAGCGTGTATTGGACAAGGATTTGCCAGGGCTGAACTGGCAATTTTGCTGGCTGGATGGGTTGGAAGCTTCGACTTTCAGTTACGGGATAAGGAATTGATGGACGAAACCAACCTCAACATTGCGGGCGGTTTGACGGCGCGGCCAGCCAACGGATTGTATGTGAAATTTCATGCAAATGTGACAAAATAGACTATTAAGTTTCAAATAGAGTAACTCAATTATCTTTCAAACAGTGGACAAGTATCTACAAATGAGCCTTCTCTTTGCCCACCATGTCGGCCAGCCAATGCGCGAGAAACTCTGTGCATATGTCCATCTTTTCATAAACGATTTGGTGCGTTGCTCCATCTACCCAACGCACCTGGGTTTTGTTCTTCAATTTCTTCACATCGGCTTGGAACATCTTGGCTGGCACGGCAAAGGGTCTCTTTGGCATGATCATGTGTAGCGGAACGTTAATGTCAGTGAAGCGATCATAGCATTCTGCAGGTGTTTGCTTGTCGTAGTAAAGTGCCCACTCAAGTCGAGGATGAGCAAGAAGTCGAAACCCTGTTGTGTCACTCGGCACTACGCCGTACTCGGAGAACGTTCGTATCGCTCGGTTGTCCCAATTTCGTGTCCGTTTGTTTCCACGCAACTCTTTCTCCACAGCGTTACGGTCAGGATATTCTTCTGAAAGACCCAGACAGAGGACGTCTTTAGGGTACTTGGACATGGCGTCGTTGATACTTCCGGCGGGTACCATGGCTGGATCAATGAGTGTGAGGCTCTTGAATACGTCCGGGGCGTGGACAGAGGCCAAAATGGCAGCTTGTGCGCCGAGGCTATGGGCGAAGATGTGAAGGTTTCCCCGCGTCAATTGCTCAGCTTGGCCTGAGGGCCTTCGAGGCTGAAGATGCTTTGGAAGATCTTGGCCAGGTCGGAGGGGAAGATAGGAAGTGACAAAGAGTAATAAATCGCGCGTGATGTCTTTTTCATTGGCGTACAAGTAGCCTTTGGGATTTGCCTTTGCCGTCTGGCCACTCATGGGCATATCTATTGCCCACACCTCTTCTACCTTGACGCTGGATTTCTGCAGGAGAGGAAGCAGATCCTGAAGAATCGGTTCAAACATTTCCTTGGGCACTCCCATGCCCGTCAGTGTAAGCAAGGTTATACCTGGCGGTGCGACTGCTTTACTGGTTGGGATATACCGCTTCGCTACCAGTATGGGCGGTGGAACCCTTGAAGCCTCGTCTCCCTTTCGCGGCTTAACGTAGAGCTCGAACGTTGTATTCTTCGGCTTGTTACTACCGTCATAAGGGATGTTGTGTGCTTCATCGTTGGGGATGGCAGATGGATCGTCTCCGAATCTGGCTGGGGGCCATGCGGTGGACTGGTCGCGATCTTCAGTCCCGTGAAACGTGTGGGTTGAAGATACCCAAGATTGTGACTGCGTATATTCGGCACTTGCGTCTCCAGCAGATGCATCTGTGTGAGGCAAGATAAGAGGCCGTAGCGATGGTCGCTTGTAGGGTGTCGAGATTTGGAAGCTCATACTGTTAATCGTTTGAATATTGATAGAAGCTGGGTTGAAAAATAGGTTGCCCGTCACTCAAGGCGACGAAGCAAGTTCCAATTAATATCCATTTTAGGAATTTCGTGAATATTTGGCTCTTTACCTAATATGGTACTTGAATATTGCCCCCATGCAGAGAATCGGCCGCCATGAACTAGTCTGCGTCAAAGCGCAGGTGTACAGGGTTATGAGAAGAAGGTAAGGTGACATCATTATCCTGATCAAGAATTCAGCTTATGTAGATCTATAGACTATCTAAACTAGCCCAATAATCGACATTAGTATCGGCACATTTATCCGTAACCGTACACGTAACCGACAATGTAGATCGGAATGGTAAGGGGACCGGTGGTTTTTAATTCGTTTATTCGCCCTACCCTGTATTTCCCCTTCTCTCCGCTAAGGTCTGGTGTCAGTTTTCACCGGGAAGTCATTGATAGGTTTCAAAAGTATTTATACGAGAATTGGAGTACTACAGGGGTAAGCTTCGGGCACAATAACCGGGCGTAAGGGACTAGCACCATTAGGAACCATGTTTCTAATAACTAATCTTGAGGGAACAATTGATGAAGCCATGGAATCACGTGTTCATGTCCGCGTCAAGCTTCAGAGGCTTTCTCCAGTGTCTCGCCAGACTATCTGGTCTAAACTCCTGGAGGAAATGACAGTGTATGGTTATACTATTTCCAACGATGAAGTACAGGAGCTGGCAGCTTGGACTTTGAATGGCCGATAGATCAAGAACGTGCTCCACATAGTCATTACGTGGTGGCCTGGCATGCCGAACTTGTAAACAGTGACCCACTGCTTACTTGCAAATGTTCATTGGACTCCTATTGGTTGGTGTATTGGTTATATAGTATGAGGTTAAGGCATTGCACCTAGGGTGTGTGGTCTGAGTGTAGATTCCCCTAGCTACTTAGACAAGCTCAATCTTCGTCCAGCTCATGTCCTTAATCTGTGGCACTTGCGACCAGTTTTGTTTTGCATCATCAGTGCTATTCGCAAACATTGGCAAAGACGTTTGTGTAGTCGCGTACTCAAGAAATGCTGTTTTGTAAGCTTGCTCTCCATCCGTCTCTGAAGTGCCATGTGCTCCCAGCTCTTGCTTTGATACAGTATTAAGTACCAGAGATAGGATCCCGTAGCTGTAGCGCCTAGTTTGCCTGAAACTTGCGATCCTTCTGAACTGACCAGTACTTATTTGCTGTACAACCAGCCCTCCCATACTCGGCTCTTGATAGCGATCAGGAGCTTCACCTCTATGTCCCGTCAAAGCGTACAGCGGGATCAGGAAACAGGGTAGTGAAGGCTCATAACGCTGGCTGAACTTAATATGCAACTTATACGCCTCCGGCGAAATCTCCTTTTCCGGGTCGAAGCTGTTCATAGATTGCAGTAGCAGGCAAGAGATCTGTGCCCCCTTCCATTTGACATCTTTTTGCAAGTATAGGTTCACACCGAGCTTTCGACAAGAGATTTCCTCCATCATCTCATTTTTATCGAACCCTATCGGTATGGCAAGACACAGTATCTCCAGACTGGCGCCATCAAAAGATACAAAGGCCTTTTCGTTTCTCCCTCGTTGCTTCAACTTCCATTCGACTAGCAGCGCCATGGCAAATGCATTTTGCCCTTTGAAAGAGCACAAGTTCGAGGAAGTGAACTCTTGGTCACGCGGGATTGAACTTGGGATGATATCCTTGGAACAACCGAGCCATAGCCAGGAAGGTGCTTCAAGAGTGTCAGTTAGCTTATTCCATCGTGTTACGCCATCCACAGTCATGACTGTCTTTGTGTTTGGCAGCCACATCAGATCTTGAATCCAGTATTCAATCCATATTCCCGAGAAATACGTGTGTCCGGACCGTTTAGAAAGAGACCGAGCAAGACCTGAGATGGCAATTAACTTGTCCTCTTGCCGAGTTAGACTGCATTTCGAATAGGCTCTCATAACGGACGGCCATGATAAGTGGCCTATCCCAGCATCGAGCTCCGTTCGTTTGCCCCAGTCTTTGAGATTCTGAGGGACAACCTCATTAGCGATATGGACATCACACTCCCAATATATCTGCTCGTTTCCTAGGTAGACAATTCTAGGTGAAAGGAAACGTTCCTGCACAACCCATCCTCTTCGATTAATCAGAGCTTTGACAACATCTACTGAGAAGCCCTCCGTAAATTCAACAAAGGCATGATCGGCGATGGTCGTTGAGACTTTCATGTCTTTTTCTTTCGTCGAAGCTAGAAACCTCGCGGGTCGAGTACGTGGGATAGTTTGAGGTCTGACTTCTTGAAACAGACTGGCAGTAGAGTAATCCCAGCATATACTCAAAGTAAGGAAGGCATTTTCGTAGATGTCCGCCATTATGGCTGCTTCCTGTTGAAAGTCTTCATCTGAATCTTGAAAGATACATAATGAGTCAACCCAAAGATACCGAATAGCCATTGCGCGACAGATCGAGATGACGTCTTGAAAGTGTTGTGGTAGTTCTCGATCTTGGTAGGTGCTGCCGATCCGGAAGCCACCCTTGTGCAATAGTTTTGGCATGGTGTCTGCCCATCGATGTGTGAGCGCAACGTATTTCCCATATATTTGGGTGTCGCCCTCAGTGTTCACAATTGTCCATTGCTTTAAAGGACTGTGGCTTATATCCAATAAACGAGTAGGACAAGTCGTGCTGGAGATCCTTCCTTGATGACATGCGCTATGAGTGTTCAGACAATCGACAACCCACCCTTTGGTGAGTTGGGCCACTGTTTCAGGGGTATGTAACTTCCGAATTGTGTTGCAATTTTCTATTATTAGGCGATGAGCATTTAACACTTCAGCGTACAGACAGGGAAGTGGTAAAGAAGCACGTACCCAAGAAGCACTGCTCAGTGGTCTTCCATATATTGAGAATGGGAAGACCGAGGGATTCTCCGTTCTCCTGGATGCGGAGCTGGGTCCGATAGCCTGAATCTTCTAAGTTGTAGTCGATCGACAAGAGTATAGTTTGAAAATTATCTCGAGTCTCTTCTCTTGCATCGGCAAGTGGTGATGATCGTATCTTGCGCCACATCGACCAGCAAATGGGGCAATTCTGGCTCAGTGATACAAGAAAAACTTCCCAGGAATCATGCATGATCCTTTTCTCGCTATTCTTGCGTTGATCGTATAGCACCACTACAGGACTTTCCATCCCAGAAGGGCTAGCTCCGTAGTCCTCCCATTTGCGATCTTCGCACATAAGCTTGCAGATTGTACAAAGAGTCATAATATCAAACCTAAAGCCTGTTGTCCTTATTTTCAATATGTGAGACAGAGAGGTATAGAGAATTGAGTGGAACTATTTCTCCATTGTGCCAGAACGTGTTCGACCGTAAATTTGAAGAGTGCAAAGATATCAAAACGTCAGCTTACGCTTTGAGGGCTTGAGGTCAGACAGTGGGGCTGATAAGATAAGACTCGACATATTTCGTTAACAGCTACAAGATTCAAAGAGCCCTGGAAGATGCCAAGGCCATGCGACAAGCAGAACTCAATCAGGTAGTGTTAGCTCTTTTCACGAGAGTCTGCACATTTAGCAGTGACTACGACGACGCTGGATAAGTGACTACACGAGACATCTTCCAGATGCGTTACCTGAATTTCCTCGTTACAAGGTTCTTGCATAGCTTAGAATTTGTTACGTAAGGCCGAAACCCCAGGCTTGTTCAAACCACGTTTCGCAACACAACTCCACGTGACTAAGACGTGTAGTTTTGAGGACTATACATTGTCGGCGTAATCAGCGGTATCTAAAGAAGGATAGCAGACAAACGGAGTTAGATTGAAAGCGCGGTGACATCATATGATAGTCATACCAGCCTGTGCCATGTCGGTACGCTCGCTGCATAGAGGCGTTATCATGAACGTTGCCTTTCCGCTGCGTCTTCTTAAGTGCTCGATAAGACACTATATCGATTCCCGTGCTATCTTGTCTTTGAAGTGTCCCTGCTTGCCCAATTTGGTGCCCAGGCTAGGAAACTCACCAGCTACGACAAGGAGTAGTACTCGGGGTCTGCTAGTAACACATCTGTTAATAAAGATTCGCGCAATGCGTACTTAACAAAACAACACTTTTGATCACGCGAACTGTTATTTGACAGTTAAATTTTCTGATGAACCTTATCCTCGACAAGGAGTAGTAGAAATACCCACAGTGTCAGTGTCGATCAGCTAAGGATTCTGTTAATTCTAAGCAATAGTACCTTGATAATCGAAACAGGTTATGCCGCTTTATCTTTTCTACCTCAGAGTAACCCTCCTAGCCTTTAGGCTGTACAGGGTAATCAATGACTGAATCTGTTTGCTTTGTCTCATCCCTATTACAAAACACGTCCCTACAAACTGATAATGCTTTCCTGTTGGTCGTATCACGGCTACTTGGTCAAGCCCTTCCAGAATGCATATCAAGTCTCCCTCTCGTATCTTCGGAGGAAATCTCCCAACAAAGCCCTTTCGCGTGCTTGCTATGGAATGGTTATAGGGCTTAGACGTTGAACGAAGGGTTTCTGAGTAGATCTCTTCCTTTGAAAATTGATCCACATATACATCATCGATAGGATCCTTGAGAAGTAAGTAAGAGTAGAGGATAGAGGAACACGTCACTTACAGGAACCTGTGCGAGATAGTCCCGCACGAAGCATAAACGTGCCCAAGCCACTTTGGGAGGTAATCTGCTGTTAGGAAGCACACGGCCGAAACGAGCCAAGAACTTGACAAAATTCAAACAGTTTTCGGAAGCCATATCAGCTAGCGTATTGCTACCCTCAGTAGATGGCTCGAGAAGAGTGCGAAGAGCCGTTAGTGGGTGACCTCCTGATACATAACGCCTCTGGCGTAGTGCGAAGCCAAAGGCCCAAGTAATTGGCAAGCCTTCGGGATGAAGTAGTTCAGTTCTGCCGTAGTCAGAGACCCTTGGGCCGATGTTCTCAATGTAATCGAGAACATAGGCCGAAACCTCCATATCGGCACCCGTTATCTTTACTTCGGATGCTGTTTTAAAGACGTTCCGAAACCCTCCTAGATCTATGGTGATGACTGCATCTGCTTGGCCTCTGGACGAGGGCTTTGCTAATGCCTGTCCTGGAAAATTTGGTCCCCACGATGGCATGTCCGGGTCAGCGTCCCAGCCGTATCCAACTCCAGCAAACATGAGAAGGCCCAAAGGCCCCCCCAATGTCCTATTGGAAAGTGGCTCATCACGATAAGCTTCGAGATACTCATGCATAAAATCGCGGCTGATAAGTCCCAGAGTTTTGTTCGGGCTATAATCTGGAGTGATTTTGAGATTCGTAAGACCGAGAAAACCGTAATAATAATCCTTGGGGTTTGTCGCACGTGCATCTGGTGATTCCCACCAGATGTTGGATTTCACCGCCTTTGTTCCCAACCAGTGGCATCCCGTATCTCCTTTGTCTTGGCGATTGACGAAGATATGATGAAGTAGTTTCGAAATTCGCTCATATGCCAATACCACGAATTTACTCAATCCCGCTTTCTTGGTTAGTTCGAAATTTAATGGATCACAGATCCACTTCACCCAAGCTGAAAAGGATTCCAACGTTTCGACTGAGAATGATCGAGGTCCAGAAACAAAAACGGGGTACTTCGCTAGAATCATTTCTTGGCGTATCCATATGCGGCTCCAGTAAGAAGCACCAAAAAGTGCTTGAGCGGGAGTCTCATGGGACTCACCTACAGCTCCTTTGACTTCGCCTAGCCACGGATGGCACTTAAGCCAGAATATGTTGCAGTATCCCTCATCGCATTTCACTTGGAAAAGATAGTCTTCAACTACCTTCTCGAACCTGTTGAATCTGGAAGATAATAGGACCAGTGGAAAGCCCACGCGATGAGAGTATTTGACCAAACCTGCATCCAATTTGTAGGTACGTGATCGGAGCTGGTCATGCCAATCTTTGATATTGCGAAACGTACCCACAAGATTCTCTTGGCCAGTTCTAAGCTCTGTACCATGGGACCCATCTAGCAAATCGTAGAGCACAACAGTAGTAAGCTGAAGAGCGTTTGCCAGTGCGTGAAGCTCCACATCACCGACCAAGCTGACCTCCACGGGTGATTCGTCAACGGCCCAAAGACGCCCAATAGCATTGGTTCTTTTGACGCTTTCCAAGCAAATTTGTAACAGCTCGATGCAGGCAACGAGCCTATGCTGGTTTTCTTCATTCTCTGTATATGTGCCACGGATATGTCTTTCGTGAGCCACAGTTTCTATGGCGTCCATCGCAGCGAATAATGGGCCGGTGGGTAATCCCAGCCAACAGACAACAGCCCCGCTTTGGGAGTAAATTCTTCCCATCATGGCAACTTGCTTGCTCTTCTCAGCCTCGTCAGCTTGGTTGATGCAGATGGCATCCACCCATAACTTTCCGCCAGCAGCGTGCGTTGTTTGTTTCAGATGATGAGGAACGTATTTTAATGCAGAAGATAGGTTTGTCGTCACCTGGACTGGGTAGTCGTTCACATATATCGTCTCGGTGATTCGAGGATCCCCCCAGGTATAGGACAGTGCATTGAACTTCGTCTGTCTGGTAAGATCGGTGACTTCCAGGGAGCAAGATATCTTTGGCTCGGTTGATAAGATATTCAACAGCCTAATCTGGCTCCCTGCTACCTTTAACTTATCATACAGTAAAGTCATTTGAGCGAATGCAGTGGGGTCTTTGAACTGGGTGAGCTTGGGAGTATATGACTGCAAAGTCGGGATTCAATAAGCAAGAAGGCTGTTAACAGATGAGGTTTGTAACCTGAGTCATAATGTACAACTGGTTACCACGGTTTTCTCAATTTAAAGAAGCATTGAATATACTGTAATTTAAGAATATGATAACAGAAGTTAAGAAGATAAGCTCTGATTTGAATTTCTAGCATATTTATCGGAATTAAATAGTTAATTAGTTATGCAAAATTAAATGTCTTTTACTTTAGGCACCAAGGCGTACTG